>CAJQUN010001493.1:0-62689 GCA_907163345.1 Haberlea rhodopensis
ATCTAGTGATTTTGATTTCTTTAGTTTATAATTATAGTTAAAAATTGCAAAACAACCCCTAGTTTGTTTTTCTTTTATTTGGTTTCCCGTTAACATAAGAGATTATCATTTTTCGTGTGATCGATCCCTACTTTCACTACTACATTAATGTGGAGTTAATTTGGGTGTATATGATAAACGCACATCACAAATCTACAGCAGTGCATGTGGAAAATTAGCCGCCGGCCATGACTATTCAAAGCTTCTGGAAATGGCCATAATTTTACAGATATTCACGTGAATTTTCTTCTTCTTCAATTAAATTTTTCAATAAAGTTTCTTCAAACTTCATGCAACCTCCTCTCATCCCTTGCTGTCAATCTAATCTTCCCTCAATTCTCCCTTTAATACAAATTCTGTGTAATTTAAAACCCATTTCAAATGGATACCACCTTTTCGATTAGTTCATAGCATTTTGGTACAAAGTTAATAATAAAGGCCTGCAGTGGAGGCATTTCACACTAAGTAAAAGAACACAAAAACCGAATCTAAAAAAGCTGAAATAAAACTTAGTTGGTATTATTGAAGTAGAAATTGAGAGAAGATTAGCTTTGACAACAAGGGATGATAGGAGGTTGCAAGAAGTTTGAAAAATTTTATTGAAAAAGAAGAAGATTCACGTGAATATCATGTGATGGGGGAATGACTTTTCAGACTTTTAGTGTGTTTGTGTAGTTTATACAAAGGAATCTTTATTTTAGGGAGTGCAAACATACTTTTACTGACAAAGGAATGAATGTAAAATTAAGTTTGGAGTTAGGTATTTTATGTGAGTTTGTCCTTAATAATACTCAGGGCTGTGTAATCGGTTAAAATTGAACAGACGGAATCGAAATTTTAAAAAATCGAACTGATCGAATTTTTTTCGTCCAACCGAACATACTGGATTTTTATATCAAAATCGAACCAATAAAAAAATTGGTTATTTCGGTCGATAACTTAATTAATCGATATTTTTTAAAAAAATTAAAAATTAGGTAATTTGATTTTAAAAAATAAAATATAAATCAAAGAATGATATAAATTAATTTAGAATTTTTTTTTATTTTTTTAGAAAAATATAAAAAAAAATTAAAAAATTTCGTTTATTTAGTCAATTCGGTTAACCGATATTTTTAAAATGGAAATCGAAACTAAACCAAATTAACTGAATTAACCGATTTTTTAAAATATCAAAAAGACAGAATCTCTGAATTAGTTCGGTTCGGTCGGTTAGTAATTTTGGGGATAATATTTTGTAATAAGATTTTTTATCATTACTTAGAATGCTTTTTTAATAGGATTATTTAAGTTATTATAGTGTGTAATTACTTTATAATTTATCGTGAATTATAATAATTGTTGTACAAGGATATTTGGTGGATTATCGTTAAATAAAAACAATTATTCTAATATAAATATGTTAAATATTAAAAAATTAATAGACCGTGGTACTGAAATTAATTACTATATATTTCTAAATTTTAATAATATAATTTAAGATAATACAGATAAAAAATTATTATTATTATTATTTTTTGTGTTAGTGAGATGGAGCTACAAAATATTCCATCGGATTCTCTGATGTATCGTGCAATCATAATGATTTTCTCGGTGAATGTCAATCTTGGCAAAAGACGAATAACTGCTGACTTGGCAGCATCATATTCGTTGGATGCATCTTGGTTGGCAGTATTGTGCCTGAGATTTTTACCTGATTGATTGATGGACGGGTGTGATTTTACCAAATTTTCAGTGTTAAAGTAAGATTAGTGGAGTAACCTGGAAATTGGAGACCAGCTGTATAATATAGTGACTATGGCTCTGTTCACATTACGGTAAAGCCCCACGAATTAATATTATATAGACCATAAAATTTATTATTTATTAAAAATTATTAATTTATGGAATATTAAATTAAAATAATACTAAGATTGAGATCCAAACAAATATTATTTTATAAAAATTATTAATTTATTGAGTATTACTTGAAGATTTCTGTATATTTTTTTTTAAAAATATGTTTCATTAAATTCTTATAAACAATTAGGATAAATGGAAATTTACGACCTCGTGAATCTACAAATTATATAAATTTTTAAATTTCACCTTCTATTAAGGGGTTCTACATCTTATTTTTAATAATACAATGCTTTTAAAAGATCATTTTTTTAATTAAACATAAAGTATTTTATTGAGAATTTCAAATAATTGCATTTGGATTTCACTTAAATGAAATATATGGGCCTATAATTTATATAATATAATATGTGCGTGCATATATGTAATTGTGATATAGATTCCCTATTCCGGAAAAAAAAACAAAAATTCAAGTACTTTTTTATATATATATTCAAATACATTTTAAATACAAGCAAGTTGGAATTTTTAAGTAAGAATAAATTTTTAGATTAATAAATTAGCGTGAATATTAGAAAGAACTAATTACGGGGTTTTTAATAAAATAATCAAAAACAATTGAATTTAACAAAATAATCGGTTTTGAAAACGATTATTAAACTAACCTAAGACACATTAACAGATGGCGACTGCATTTAAAGTCGACACTTGTGATGTCGTCTTCAGTTTTTAATTAAAAATAATATTGAAAGGCGCCATCTGATATGACGCCTTCAATGAAAAAAATTACAGGAAGACACCATCTCAGATGGTATCTTTTGTGATGGCGCCTTCAGATAAAAATAATAATTGAAGGCGCCATCTGGAGTGACGCCTTCAATAAAAAATATATTTTTAAAGAAAGCGTCATTTCAGATAGCATCTTTTGTAGTATAATATCAGGCCTCCATTCTCCATTTCTTACACGAAACATCTTTAGAACCTTTGCAAAAAAAATTGATGGAGTTAATCGATAGTTTTGTTTGTCAAATCTCCATCGGCGTCGTCTTTCAAGTGTTTTTCAGGGTAACAATCTCGTTATATTATAAATTTATCATAAATTTTTTATATTATATAAAGTGTTAATAACTATATTTATTAATTAATTGTTATATTTATAATTTGTTTTTGGGGATGTAATATATTACAAGATGCAGATATCCAATCCGAGTGCATTGAGTATGCATGTGTTTAGCGTTCAGGCATAGATATTGTACGCATGTATGAATGCCAGGACTTTTACGCATGTTGAGTAGCGGGTTGGTGTGCCTGGTTTAGTGAATCTCAGATAAGAGATCGTGGTATTCTTGAGATTGGTAATCTCAATGGAACGATTTATTCCGAGGAATAAATTATGAAACAACTGGCTTGCGTATCCTACAATACAACAATCTCTTTTAATTTATTCTGAGGAATAAATAATGAGGTTTTGGTTGACTCTCTTCTGAAAAGAGATTGTTGTATTGTAGGATAAGGAAGCCCGTTGTTGGTTATTTCGATAGTTATCCTTGTATTAAAATTATTTATTCTAAGTGTAAACAAGTGATGACCAGGATTCGAATTCACTTGGTGTCGTTGTCGACACAAGTGGTGAGAATGCAATTGATTTTCTTGCATGTTCTCTATGGAATCTTGAAACTTTGTGGAGTTTCAAAAGTGTGTTGGGTGGGACCAAGATGTGATTCATTCGAACATACGGATGTAGACATCCGTGATGATGTGTTTTTATGTTGATCAGTAGCCGTGAGTTGCCCGATCCGAGTTGCAAGTGGTGCAATTACTTCCTTGATGGAGATGGAAGTGGAGAACGAAAATTGAGATTAGTATGGTATATTGTTGTATACTGGTGGTTTCCTTTGTAACGAGGTGTATTTGGCATCGTAGACCAAGTTATAGAGATGTCATTAAAAAATATCTATGTTGGAATCATGAATGATTCAAGTGGATAGCAGTAGAGGTGGATTGACTGCTTTGGATAGTTAACATCAAGGTATGTTAACATCTTTTGGAGATGGTGATGGTTTGGGAGGATATCTCCATTCCAGAGTTAGTGCGAGGTCGATGTCCTCGCATTCAAGTTGAGTCGCGAGGTTTTGGTGTACTTGGAGTACGTATGTGCAAATTTCGAGGACAAAATTTATTTAGTGGGGGTAAATGTGATATTCGGAAATTAATTGTGTTAATCCGGAGTGATTATGATCCTTAATGGATTTTTAATCGGGGTAATTATGAGATAATTTTGATGTTGAGATTCCCGAGAATTTTAATCCGATATCGGGGTTGTTTCATCCAAGGGTTGAGATTTATTACCATTGAGGTGTTAAGCCTTGGAATTGTGTTGGTAGTGGAATCTGGAGTCTGGGGAGCTTTGGATTGAGGTTTGTGATGTAATTGAGTGAGTGCAAGATAATAATTGAACATGCATGATTTTTAATGAGTTATGGTGCGAGTATTTGAGACTCGAAGTTTTGGAGCCTTGGTACTAAATATGCCAAGTGGACTCGGTCATTGCACTTGTTACTCTCCATCTCTTCTCTCTCCCTCTCTCACGCTTTCCCTTTCCCTTTCCTTTTCTCCTCCCATGGAAGAATCAAGCAAGGCTCGACTTTGTAGCGGAATTTTTGAAGATATTTAGGTAATATTCCTCCCATCGCTTTTATCTTCGTATTGGTAATAATTTTATGGTGTTTGGTGGTGTATGGTTATTGATTTGGGTTTTGGGGATTTTTGGTTAAATTGTTGAAGTGTTTTTCTTGGCGTTTTCATTGAGTTTAAATGGAGTATTTGAATTAGCGAAGGTGTTGGGGGTGTTGGATTTGAGTTAGGGTGTGAAAAACTGTGATATCCGGAAATTAATTACGTTAATTCCGGAGTGATTATATTCCCTAATGGATTTAATTGGAGTAATTATGCAATAATTACGGTGTGGAGATTCCCGAGGATTTTAATCCGATATCGGGATTGTTGGATCCAAGGGTTGAGATTTTATTCTCATTGAGGTGAAAACCTTGGAATTGTACTGGTAGTGGGATCTGAAGTCTGGGGAGCTTTGGATTGAGGTTGGTAATGTAATTAGTGAGTGGGAGATAATTATTGAACACAAATGATTTTTAATGAGTCAGGGTGGCGAGTATTTGAGACTCGGGTTTTTATAGCTTGGTAGTATATATACACCAAGTGGACTCGGTGTTCAGTAATTGCTTTTGTTATTCTCCCTCTCCTCTCTCTCTCCTCTCCCGCGTTATCTTCTCTCCTTTTTCCCCCTTTCTCCTCCCATGGAAGAATCGAGCTAGGCTCGATCTCGGAGCGAAGTTTCTCGAGATAATTTGGTAATCTTCTTCCCCTTGTTATTATCTTCGATTTGGTAATATTTTTACTTTATTTGGTTAAGCATGTTAATGAGATTGGGTTTTGGGAGATTTTGGTAAATCTTGGTTCTTGATTAAAAATGTGTTTTAACCCTTGTTGAGTGTCCTAGGGTGTTTATTTATTGTTAGAATCGAGTTGGAGGGAGTTGGGGTTGGTTGGTTGAGGTTTTGGAAGCTTTTAAAATGGTGTTTTTTGGGTTTGTGCAGCGACCGATCGATCGGTTCAAATGCGTAGCGATGGGTAAATTTTTGACTTTTTACCGATCGATCTGTAGAGGCTACCGATCGATCGGTGCAATGCCGCAGCCAAACTGCAATTTTTGGGTTTTTACCAATCGATTTGTAGGTCGACCGATCGATCGTAGGTCGGAGATTTTGGAAAATTATTTTGTGTTGTGTTTTTTTATATATGTTTTGCCCGAGTCTTTTAAATGGTTAATCATCGTTGTTAATGATGTAGTTGGAGGTTATATGCATGCTAGGGTATGTGTTTGCGGATGCGAAATTAATTGTGAGTTATTAACTGTATTTAGCAATTAATTCACGGGATCTCGGGGTAAATGCAGGTTTGGCTCTTGCTATTGGATTATAAGGTACATGTAACGTACCAGCGTACCTAGATATATTATTGTCATGTGCATGAATAATATATGATTGTTACAATCACTTGATATGCATTGGGAATTATGTGGTGCCGCTACTGAGCGAGCAATGATTGGAATGTTGTCGCTGTTGAGCAAACATCGGTTATGATGCCGCCGTTGTTGAGTGTGCGTGAGGTCAAAATGCCGATATTGTGGAGCGAGCGATGAAATAGAACTATGAAATCATTGGTTAGAAATATGTAATATCTGTGGTCATTGGTATAATGATTTAATCATATTTGATTATGAAACTGGCATGGTAGGAATGATTATAGTTAAACAATGTAGTGATTAACTGATTTTGGGAATTTGATGGTTTTGGTTATTGTGAGAACAGGAACAACACGAGGAATCACATATGGGAACGATACTATATGTAAGGCCCCGATGCTAATTAATCTGTGATACCCCCGAAATAATTATATGCATTTGGGCATTAATTATGTTTATGTGATTAATTATGGTGATAATTAAATTATGTATTGAAACTAATTATCTTGTTGAAATGCTTAGTCACATGGTAGGCGTGACCCGGGGTGCATTTCAGGGTGCATGTTGTGCATGTTGGGAAATTGGGTGTTAGCATGAATTAATTGTATTGGTTGGCAATTATTTTGGAAAGCATGAATTTATTGGGAGTTTGATGCATTTTTGTAAAATGCTTTTAAAATACCATGTTGGTGTATTTATACATCATGTTAATTAATAGGGTACAAATTTAATTATAACCCTTATAACCCCACTATACCCCTCACTTTACTTTCACTTTACCCATCACTCTTAAATCCCCAAATTCCATTCCCAACCCTAAACCTCTTCCCATTTTCGATTTTTGGCTCCAAGGAGAGGAGAAATCCTTGCAAAAACTTGATTTGTGGGATTATTTGTGAGATTTGGAGTCCCCAAGAGGTATGGATACCTCCTTGGTACTTTAATGGTGTTTAGTTTGAATTTTTGTTTTGGTATGTTGAGTTTTAAAATGGGTTTGTGTTGGGTTGTTATTGGTATTGGTTGGGAGTTGGATTTTTGGTTGTTAATGGTGCATATTGAAGGTTTAACGTGTTTTTCTGTTTTTGGTTTGTTGGTATAAGTGTTGGTGAGGTTGGTGAAGAATTTATGGTGCAAAAATGGTGTTTCTCGCAACACAGATAGCGGCGATCGATCGCCCGTTTTTGGCGATCGATCGCGCGCAACCAGTAAGCTCCAGAAGCATTCGGCGATCGATCGCCACTTTTGGGCGATCGATCGGTGAGGCTGGCGATTGATCGCCGAAGGATGAAAATTTTGGCATCGGGCAGAATGATCTCGCGATCGATCGGGCCCTTGCGGCGATCGATCGCGAGATGCAAAATATTGTGTTTTTGGATATTTTTGTGGGATTTTTGATATTGGACTATAATTGGCTTCTAATATTGATTTGTATGGTTGTGTAGAACCATCCCAGGTACCAACAACTTCAAGGAGATAAAGTTCTTCAACTTCTCCACTTTTGAGACTAAGGTACATAGTGAGACGTACGGGCATCGGACGGTAAAATGTGTTCTTACGCTTGTGGTTATATATATATCGTGGACAAGTGTAGATTACGAAATGTGTTGATATATATTGAGATAATGGTGATGCATTATGATTGTGGACTCAAGTATTGTGGTTATTTATATGTGGTTGGAAATGCTTGATTGTTCCGGTAGTTGTTATATACGAGCGAGGGAGGTACTTGCCGCTGTCATATGAAGAGATGGTAATATGATATTTGCCGCTGTCATGTCGAAGCGATGTACATGCCGCTGTCATTGTCGAAGCGAGGGATATCATATGATGCCGCTATATGTCGAAGCAAGGGGTCCTAAAATTCTGCTGTTGTAACAGGACCGGAACAGTCACATTTCTAGTGATTAATGTGGAATATTGTGGTTATAACTGGAACGTGGTATCGATCATTATGTTATGAACTAATGATTTTGTGCATGAGTTTATGAAACAGGAACAACAATGAAAATGTGCTAATGTGGTAAATCAAGGAGCATACACACATATATATCTCATGCAATTATTTATGTTATTGTGCTTGGATTTTGTTGAATAGTGATGTTTATGCTCATGGTGAGTTGTTCCTGTAGGTACACCTTTTGGACTTGGAGAGCTATGGGCCGGGTTGAGGCAGTGAGCTACGAGGAGCATTAAGGACTTAGGATACATGATTTTGGATAGTCTCTACTCTAGGAGTAGTGTAAATCTATAGTATCAACATTCATTATTGGGAATGTAATTAATTAGCTTTTGGAATTTTATTTTGGCATGTAATCCTAATAGCTGCAACCGGAACCATAAACTGTCTTTAATGCATGTTAGCCCTATTTATATTTTTATTACATTGTTAAGGTAGAGAGGCCTTACATAATCCGGATTAACGGTGATTAAGAAAACACGGATAATTAAAAGTATTGACTTTGAATTAAGGTGTTCCAGATCATAACACCGTATTTTTAATCAAGATAAAATGCATCAAAGTTATACAAATTGGAATGCAAGTTTGTCCAACACCATGCAAAACACATCATTAAACCACCATTTTGAACACTTGGTATACCAAACAATTAAAACATTAAAATAATGCATGGCTTGTACATAGCAAGTCATGCCTACTCTCATTTTTTTATGCTTAAATATTACCCATTTCTCTCCCAAACAATCTGACTTTCACCCTCATAATTTCGAAAATCCCATCCTCATTTTGTGAGAGATTTAGCCATAAGAATTCACATGCAATGGTGAATTAGTGAACTCTTGGCATGGGATAGTAGATACCTTCAAGAATTTGAGGATTTGGTGATAGGAAGAAACCATGGTGGAATTATTGAATCTACAAGGGTATGAACTTGTTCTTATCTTTATTTAGTTGAATTTGGTAGAATTTGGGTCGAAATTTAGGAGGAGACACGAAATTGTTGGTGTCATTTTATGAAAACAGAATCTGCAAAATCTTTGAGATTCTGGCAATAGATATTTTCAACTTTTCGGTTCCGTTAGAGTCAGATTATGTGATATCCCCGAAATAATTATATGCAATTTTGGGCATTAATTATGTTTATGTGATTAATTATGGTAATAATTAAATTATGTGTTGGAATTAATTATCTTGGTGAAATGCTTAGTCACATAGTAGGCGTGACCTGGTAGAGCATTTCAGGGTGCATTAGGGGTGCTTACCGGGCCGGGTCAAACCGGACCCGGCCCGGATTCAGACCGTTAAGTCCGGTCCAAAACCAGAACCGGACTTAACGGTTCCGGTTCACCCCGGAACCGGTTAGAAACCGGTCCGGGGCGATCCCGAAGAACCAAACCGGTAGCACCGCCGGTTCCGGTTCCGAAACCAGAAACCGGTAGCAGAACCGAAACCGGTAGTTTTTTAATAAAAAAATAAAAAATAAATAAAAAATGAACGAGGGCAACGGCTGTATAGCCGTTGCCTCTTCAACGTTAACATTTGTTAACGTTGGCAACGGCTCTTAGCCGTTGCCAACGTTAACTTTTATTTTTTATTTTTTAAAATTTTTTTTAATAAAAAATAAAAACTATAAATAGGGGATGTTGTGTATTGTTTCATAACAATTCTTGTAACAAAAATACTTCACTCTCATATTTTTCTCTCAATTATGCTATCTACAATTTACTTATAGTCTTATATAATAATGGCATCTTCATCTAGCAGTGGTGCTGGTCGTACCCGGGGTCGTAGTCGGGGTCTCGTTCCGGGTCGTCTATCACTGAGTTCATCTTCTGCAATGAATTTGCCTGTGCCAATTCCTGAGTTATGTAAGGACCCTAATCCTTAAGTGCCGAATCAAGGCATAATAGAGCTAATATAAATGATCAGAGTGAGAAATAACGTGTTGAGTTTATGAGCTTAAGCATTACATGCCAAAAATAAGGACTACCAAAAATGGATTAATTACATTCCCCATCAAATGAATGCTATCAACTAGTTTTACACTACTCCGAGAGTAGACACTAGGCAAAATAATCATGTCCTTCATCTACCAAAGATGCTCTTCAAGCTCACTGTCTCAACCCGTCTAGCCCTCCTATCATGCCAAACGTGTACCTACAAGGACAACCCCCAAACATGAGCAATAATAATCATTCATATTCAACACAATATGAAGATAAAGCGTAAATGCATAATCATAATAAAACACTTCCTGTTTTCCCCCTGCATTTCAAACGCTTCCCGTTTGGTTGTCCCTGTACCATAACTCATGAGTATAATCAATAGATTATTTTTAATGGTCTAAACATGTCATGACATATACCAGCTCATCAATACCAATACTGATCACCAATCCCTAGTCTGTCCATCACAATGTATTTTAATGCCCCTCGCTTATTTACATATAGGCGGCATAGGATAACCTCGCTTCAATGGACATGCGGGACTCCCACCCCTCGCCTCTCATTGAGCGGCAAATACCCTTTCCTCGCCCTATATGATAACCACGCTCAAATGTGACATGCGGCGCTCCCACCCCTCGCTTCACATTTAGCGGAACCAAAACAAATAGCGGCAAGCATTAAAATCATCAAGGGATGACCACGACTCATGGGATGTGCACCAATAATCATATGCATCTATAAACATCATGCATAACATGTATTTGCATCCACAATGCAATACCACATATATACTCGCATCCACAATGCATAAACAATGAGTATATAAGATACATGTACCGTTGGGGTGCCCGTACGTCCACTACGTACCTTTCCAAAAGTGGATTTGATATGGCTTCAATTTCTCGGTTGCGTTGCTACCTGGGATGGTTCTACACAATCACACAACCCCATATTAGAAGCCAAATAATAGCCAAATACCAAAAATTTGACAAAAGAAACCATTTCACAAAAATCCACTGGCGGCGATCGATCGCTTCCCTCAGGCGATCGGTCGCCTCAAAATTTCCACTGCGGCGATCGGTCGCCCCAAACATGGCGATCGATCGCCATTCCTTTGATTTGGCTACTGCCTCTCGGCGATCGGTCGCCTCATTTTAGGCGATCGATCGCCTAACCCGCAAAAATGCTACTTTCCCTTGGCGATCTGTGATATCCCCGAAATGATTATGTGGGTAATCATGCATTTAAGGGTGGTTAATTATGAACCTATATGTTTAAAGCGTTTGTATGTGGGATTAATTTATTTAATTTGATGATGTGGTTTAGGAAGCATGTTAGGTGTTTTTAATTGTTGTGTTGATGTGGTAGAATAATAAAATATCGAGGAGGGATATTTTTATACATCGTATGAAATACCGGGACACAATTAAACACCACAAACCACCCCACATGCAACCACCCAACCCCCACTTGCAGCCAAACCCACGCCCCTCCCCTGTTTTCTGGGAAAGCAGATTGACTTATAGGCATGTTTGGACTTAGATATTTTGAGTCTTGCCTCTTCCAAAAGCTTCCTTCTTTTTCCCTTCATTTCTCTGCAACTTGGTCGAGTTCCAGGAGAAAAGTGATCGGGTTTCATGCTTCTTTTCATATAGAAAATCGAAGGGCAAAAGTGGTGAGGAGTCACATTTTTCCCAGTTTTTCAAGTTTCCTGGCATGCTTGTTCTTTGTAGCAGTTTTGGCATGATAGTTTAGGGTATGATGTTATCTTGTTATGAATACCTTTTTGGGATGTTTGTGAAGCCTTTAGCATGTTTAGTTAAGAAACTTGCATGCTTTATGTGCTATATTTATGCTAGAGAAAAGGGCTCCTCGAACACCCGAGCAGAGAAGTACTCTGTTTTCCATGTTAGGAAGGGTTTTACCATGATGTTTCGAAGCATGCTAACTTAGGTTTTGGTTGAACCTTTGATGTGTTTTTATGTATGGTAACTTGTTGAAGGTACCAGTATATTTCCTTGAGCATGTTGCATGTGTTATGTGAAAGATTTAATCATGTGAAAGGTAGTGTTCGAAAATTCTGGGCAAGGTTCAAATGCCCTGTTTTCTGGAAATATATGTGCGAAGAGTACTTTTATGAAGGTGTTATCATGCATGATAAGCTTATATATTGGAGAAACTTTGATGTAAAAACATGCTTGGTAGTTTTGTGAAACCCATGGCATGTTTAGTTGAGCAAGGTGTATGTTATATGTGTTAGTTTTAATAGCATGAAAAGAGGTGCTCAAGAATTCTGGAAATGAAAATGTGCCCTGTTTCCAGAAAAAGTTGATCCAGTACTTGTTTTAATGATCGATGTTTATGCATGTAGGTTTATGCTAAGGGTGTATATTTGGTTTGAATACACTCAGGGTAGTGTAGTTCAAATGCTAGCATGATGGTCTTGGTATGTATATTGTCCTACATGTTAGATTTAAGGGTATGATTATCGGTGTTAAGCAATTCTGGAAAATCGCCGAAGGAACAAGGTTGGCGATCGATCGCCAAGGAGGCAGGATCGATCGCGACGTTCCAGTAAGTTTTGGCGATCGATCGCCAATATAGTGGCGATCGATCGCGGATTGAATTTTTCTGGTATGCGAGGCAGTAGCATCTCGCGATCGATCGGGGCTCATGGGCGATCGATCGCGAGATGATATTAAAGGATTTGTTTGGTTTTTTTTATTTGGTTTTGCTTCCGGATTATTATGAGGTGCCTAATATTGTGTTGTGTGGCTATGTAGAACCATCCCAGGTGCCAGCACAACCGAGGAGATAAAGTCGATTGACTCCTCTATCTTTTGAAAGGTACGTAAGCGACGTACGGGCATCCCAACGGTAACATGTACTTTATGTTTGTCTTTATGACACATGATGAATGCAATGTGGTGCATTAAGATTATGATACATGTTTTTATGCATTGTTTTTGCATATGTATGTTGTGAAATATAAGAGGTGTATTTCACGAGTCAAAGTTATCTTAGTAAGGATTTTAATGGCTTACGCTAAAGTCCATTGGAAGCGATGAAGAATTCCGCTTACATGGAGTAGCAACGCTAAAGTCCATTGGAAGCGATGAAGAATTCCGCTTACATGGAGTAGCAACGCTAAAGTCCATTGGAAGCGATGAAGAATTCCGCTTATATGGAGTAGCAAGAAGCATTAAAATGTACTAATGATAAGGGCTCAGGATGAAATAAGGATTTAAGGGAAAAGGAATGTCATGACATTGCATATCCATACATTCATATAATGTGTTTCTATTATGAATTATGGTACAGGGACAACCAATGGGCGATATAAATGCTGGAAATACAGGAAGGACTTGTGTTTAAGATTTGCATTTATGCCTTACTTTCATATTATGTTAAATATGAATTGTGTTATGCTCATGTGTTGGGGGTTGTCTTTGTAGGTGCTTTTGTTGACGAGAACCAGGGCCGGGGTTGATATGCTGAGCTGTAAGGAGTGCTACAGGATTAGCATGATAGAGTTTTAGTATAGCTTCTACTGAGTAGAGTAAGACTATGATGTAGTACCTTTGTAGGAAGTATGTCTTTCCTTTTTGGAACTTTTTGGTACTGTAATCTCTAAAGCTCAGGTTAATCAACACGGCACTTTACTCTGATATAATCACATGTATGTTTAGTTCTCTAAATAGCACCTTAATATCTTGATGTGATAACGGGGTCTCACATTTAGTGGTATCAGAGCAGTGGTTAGATAACCAGGGAAGAGTGAAGGGTAGCCTTTAGAGACAAGTTGGCTAGGTATTCATTTAGGCATGCTTATGCATGTGATGCATATGGTTGTATACGTGTTATACTAACATGCTTTGAATATTTTACTCTTGTTATCTAACGGCTTATATTATGAACTGCTTTTGGTATTGTTGTTAACTATTGTGTTGCAGCATGGCGGACCTCAATGAAGAGGTAGGAGATATGGACAGTAGACATGCCAGTATTGCTCAGCCGAACCCCTTACCACCACCTGCTGTGGGCGTGGAGCCCAGTGTACAGATATTACTGCCAGGGGAGCTCAGTTTGAAGCAGTTTCTGAGTTTCCATCCGCCCATGTTTGAGGGGACTGAGTCTGGTGAAGTAGCTGAGGAATGGTTGGAACGTATAGAGCAGATACTTGTGACTGCACCTTGTGCACTCACGGCATGGCTGAGGTTAGCAGAGTTTCAGCTGGCTAAGAAGCCTGCTATGTGGTGGAAGACCACCGTGATGGAGCTGAGAGCTCTAGGTATGGCAGTTGACTGGACTGTATTCCGGACCCGGTTCCTTAACCGGTATTTCTCTGCAGCTGCCAGACAATTGAAGGAAGATGAGTTCAACAGTTTGAAGCAGGGTAGCATGTCCGTAGCAGACTACGCTATGCAGTATTCCTCACTGCTGAGGTATGTACCTCATATTGCTGTCAGCAGCCATGCCAAGATGAGGAACTTTCTGAAAGGTCTGAGGCCGGAGCTATTCGATAGGGTTATCTCTAACAACCCCAGCTCGTTTGACGACGCCCTGACACGGGCAGAGTTGGCAGAGATTGCCGTAGACGCATACAAGGATGCTGTACCCCCTTTTGTACCATCACAGAGGCCTACTACTAATAGTCTGAAGCCACGAGGGGATCAGTTTAAGGCTCGTGGGGCCTCATCATCCTCCAGGTTTAGTGGGAAGAAGTCTCATGGACAGAAACAGAACACCCGGGGGCATCCACAGGGAAACAGGACAGAGGTAACCAGGTGTACCAACTGTGGAGGATGGCATTTGTTACGTGACTGTCGAGGTTGCTATATCTGTGGCAAGATGGGCCACATAGCTCGGGGTTGCCCCAATCGGGCAGTTCAGACGGATTCAGGGCCGAATAGGCCAAGGTTTGATGCTGGGAGGGCACCACAGAGGCAGCAGTTTGCACCACGACCCCTGGGAGGTCAGACGACAGGACCGCCGCAGGGACAGGTGTATGCACTGACCAGGGAGCAGGCCGAGGCAGCCCCAGAGGAGGTCATTGCTGGTACGTGTCATTTACTTACGTACCCTGCACTTATATTGATAGATACAGGTGCTTCCCATTCCTTTGTATCTACTGCCTTTGTGGAAGGACACCATTTGTGCTCGTCTCTGTTACCCACGCCTCTCATGGTCTCGACACCCACGAGGAAGCATGTGATTGCGGATCGACAGTTATCAGATTGCCTCATTTATTTTGAGGGCAATGATCTGAGGGCCGATTTGATTCAGTTAGAGATGGCAGACTTTGACTGCATTATCGGCATTGATGTGTTGAGCAGATACCGAGCTATGGTAGATTGCCAAAAGAGGATGGTTCGTTTTCTGTCTGATCAGGGGTTCCAGTGGACTTTTTATGGGGACGGCTCTCGTCCAAGGATACCAGTAATCTCGGCGGTTAAGATGTCGCGGTTATTGGAACGTGGTCATACTGGGTACCTTATTTATGCTATGAATGCTTCAGAGGAGAAGGAAGTGAGAGCCGAGGACATTCCAGTTGTGGCGGAGTTCAGTGATGTGTTTCCAGATGAGATTCCGGGATTTCCGCCAGTCAGGGATGTGGAGTTTGCTATTGAGCTGCTGCCAGGGACATCAGCCATTTCTCGTGCCCCATACAGGATGGCACCGGCAGAGCTGAGGGAGCTGAAGGTACAGTTACAGGAGCTCCTCGACAAGGGATACATCCGCCCTAGTGTATCGCCTTGGGGTGCGCCAGTCTTGTTTGTGAAAAAGAAGGATGGATCAATGCGTCTGTGCATTGACTACAGGCAACTGAACAAGGCTACAGTGAAGAACAGATATCCGCTTCCGAGGATTGATGATCTGTTCGACCAACTTCAGGGTACGGAGGTGTACTCCAAGATAGATTTGAGGTCAGGCTATCACCAGGTACGGGTTAGAGCTGGTGATGTTCAAAAGACGGCTTTTAGAACTCGGTATGGGCACTATGAGTTCTTGGTGATGCCGTTCGGTGTGACAAATGCACCTGCAGTCTTTATGAGCCTGATGAACAGAGTATTTCAGGAGTACCTCGATCAGTTTGTGATCGTGTTTATTGATGACATCCTAGTCTATTCGAGGAATGAGGAGGATCATGCCGATCATCTGAGGATAGTACTCCAGATCCTCAGAGATCATCAGTTATACGCCAAACTCAGCAAGTGTGAGTTTTGGCTGAACAGTGTTGCATTTTTGGGCCATATCATATCACGAGAGGGGATATCAGTAGACCCGAGGAAGATAGAGGCAGTTATGGATTGGTCTACCCCTACTTCAGTCAGTGAGATTCGAAGTTTTCTTGGTCTGGCTGGCTATTATCGACGTTTCGTCGAGGGTTTCTCAAAGATCGCCAAGCCACTTACACAGCTGACTCAGAAGGGAGTCCCATTTTGTTGGTCAGAGGCTTGTGAGCAGAGCTTCCGGGAATTAAAGCACAGGCTGACTACTGCGCCAGTTCTAGTGATACCCAAGGAGAACAAAGGATTTGTTCTTTATACCGATGCATCTCTACAGGGATTAGGGTGCGTGCTGATGCAGGACAGACATGTAGTGGCTTACGCTTCGAGACAGTTGAAGCCACATGAGACGAGGTATCCAGTCCATGATCTGGAGTTGGCAGCTATAGTGTTCGCCTTGAAGATATGGCGACACTACTTATACGGTACCTCATTTACCATCTTCACTGATCACAAGAGCCTGAAATTCTTGTTTACACAGGCTGAGCTGAACATGAGGCAGAGGAGATGGATGGACCTGCTGAAGGACTACGATTGTGAAATCGAATATCACCCGGGAAAAGCAAATTTGACAGCCGACGCTTTGAGTCGGAAGGTGAGGAGCACAGCAGAGGATGCTATGTCTCTGTCAGCTATGTTTGGCTCCTACTGCCATTTGGGATTCGATTATGATGTATCTTCTTCACCAGTACAGGTTTTGACCTTGCTAGCTGAGCCTGTTATATTTGATCACATCAGGAAGGCTCAGGGGACCGATGTAGAGGTTCAGAGATGGATGTTAGTGGTTCATTCAGGACAGCCATCGAGATTCAGAGTGGCTGATGACGGTTCTCTGAGGCTCGGCGACAGATGGGTGGTTCCAGATACAACCGAGTTGCGCCAAGGTATATTACAGCGAGCTCATTGCAGCAGGATGAGTGTCCATCCAGGTGGGAAGAAGATGTATAAGGATCTACGCAGCCAGTTCTGGTGGAGGCGTATGAAACAGGATGTCACCTCTTTTGTCAAGCGTTGTTTGATTTGTCAGCAAGTGAAAGCTGAGAGACAAAGGCCTGGAGGTGAACTAAGAAGTTTAGAGGTACCCGAGTGGAAGTGGCAGCACGTATCTATGGATTTTGTGACCCACTTGCCGAGGACTGTTTCGGGTTTTGATGCCATCTGGGTAGTCGTGGACAGGTTGACTAAGAGTGCTCATTTCATTCCCTACTGTATGACCTTCACGCATTTAAGAATGGCGCAGTTATATGTCAAAGATGTGGTGAGACTGCACGGGATCCCTGTTTCGATTGTGTCAGATCGAGATCCGCGGTTTACATCTCACTTTTGGGAGGGTCTGCAGACAGCTCTAGGTACAGAGTTGAGGTTGAGCACAGCCTATCATCCCCAGACGGACGGACAGACCGAGCGTACGATACAGACGCTCGAAGACATGTTGAGGGCTTGTGTGCTGGAGTTTGACACTTCATGGCAGGACTCGATAGCCTTGGTGGAATTTTCTTACAACAACAGCTACCAGGCAAGTATTCAGATGGCTCCTTTCGAGGCCCTCTATGGTAGGCGTTGTAGGTCACCCTTGTGTTGGGATGACATGGACCGTAAGTCGGTTGGAGGACCTGAGTTGATTCAGGAAATGGAAGAGAAAGTTAAGGTTATCAGAACAAAGATGAAGGCAGCTCAGGATAGACAGGCAGCATATGCCAATCAGCGGCGTAGACCGTTGGAGTTTCAGTTAGGCGACAGAGTGTTTTTAAAGATCTCACCCTTCAGAGGCGTAGTACGGTTTGGGATGCGAGGGAATTATCCCCGAGGTACGTAGGGCCGTATGAGATCTTACAGCGTATTGGTACTCTGGCATACCGGTTGGCTTTACCGCCCTCTCTGTCTGGCATACACGACGTTTTTCATGTGTCTATGCTGAGGAAGTATGAGCCAGATCCCTCACATGTGTTGCAGCCTTCAGAGGTTCAGATTGAGTCCGATGTTTCTTATGTGGAGCGGCCTATCAGGATTTTGGATAGAGCAGACCGCAGACTTCGGAACAAGGTTATTCCTATGATCAAGGTACAGTGGGATCGTAGGGGTGTCGAGGAGGCCACGTGGAAGACAGAGCGACACATGGTGCAGTACTATCCAGAACTGTTTTCTGGTATGCGTTTATGTACTGTTTTATTTCTAGTTAGCAGCATGTTTGATTTCGGGACGAAATCTTATAAGTAGGGGAGTATTGTGATATCCCCGAAATGATTATGTGGGTAATCATGCATTTAAGGGTGTTTAATTATGAACCTATATGTTTAAAGCGTTTGTATGTGGGATTAATTTATTTAATTTGATGATGTGGTTTAGGAAGCATGTTAGGTGTTTTTAATTGTTGTGTTGATGTGGTAGAATAATAAAATATCGAGGAGGGATATTTTTATACATCGTATGAAATACCGGGACACAATTAAACACCACAAACCACCCCACATGCAACCACCCAACCCCCACTTGCAGCCAAACCCACGCCCCTCCCCTGTTTTCTGGGAAAGCAGATTGACTTATAGGCATGTTTGGACTTAGATATTTTGAGTCTTGCCTCTTCCAAAAGCTTCCTTCTTTTTCCCTTCATTTCTCTGCAACTTGGTCGAGTTCCAGGAGAAAAGTGATCGGGTTTCATGCTTCTTTTCATATAGAAAATCGAAGGGCAAAAGTGGTGAGGAGTCACATTTTTCCCAGTTTTTCAAGTTTCCTGGCATGCTTGTTCTTTGTAGCAGTTTTGGCATGATAGTTTAGGGTATGATGTTATCTTGTTATGAATACCTTTTTGGGATGTTTGTGAAGCCTTTAGCATGTTTAGTTAAGAAACTTGCATGCTTTATGTGCTATATTTATGCTAGAGAAAAGGGCTCCTCGAACACCCGAGCAGAGAAGTACTCTGTTTTCCATGTTAGGAAGGGTTTTACCATGATGTTTCGAAGCATGCTAACTTAGGTTTTGGTTGAACCTTTGATGTGTTTTTATGTATGGTAACTTGTTGAAGGTACCAGTATATTTCCTTGAGCATGTTGCATGTGTTATGTGAAAGATTTAATCATGTGAAAGGTAGTGTTCGAAAATTCTGGGCAAGGTTCAAATGCCCTGTTTTCTGGAAATATATGTGCGAAGAGTACTTTTATGAAGGTGTTATCATGCATGATAAGCTTATATATTGGAGAAACTTTGATGTAAAAACATGCTTGGTAGTTTTGTGAAACCCATGGCATGTTTAGTTGAGCAAGGTGTATGTTATATGTGTTAGTTTTAATAGCATGAAAAGAGGTGCTCAAGAATTCTGGAAATGAAAATGTGCCCTGTTTCCAGAAAAAGTTGATCCAGTACTTGTTTTAATGATCGATGTTTATGCATGTAGGTTTATGCTAAGGGTGTATATTTGGTTTGAATACACTCAGGGTAGTGTAGTTCAAATGCTAGCATGATGGTCTTGGTATGTATATTGTCCTACATGTTAGATTTAAGGGTATGATTATCGGTGTTAAGCAATTCTGGAAAATCGCCGAAGGAACAAGGTTGGCGATCGATCGCCAAGGAGGCAGGATCGATCGCGACGTTCCAGTAAGTTTTGGCGATCGATCGCCAATATAGTGGCGATCGATCGCGGATTGAATTTTTCTGGTATGCGAGGCAGTAGCATCTCGCGATCGATCGGGGCTCATGGGCGATCGATCGCGAGATGATATTAAAGGATTTGTTTGGTTTTTTTTATTTGGTTTTGCTTCCGGATTATTATGAGGTGCCTAATATTGTGTTGTGTGGCTATGTAGAACCATCCCAGGTGCCAGCACAACCGAGGAGATAAAGTCGATTGACTCCTCTATCTTTTGAAAGGTACGTAAGCGACGTACGGGCATCCCAACGGTAACATGTACTTTATGTTTGTCTTTATGACACATGATGAATGCAATGTGGTGCATTAAGATTATGATACATGTTTTTATGCATTGTTTTTGCATATGTATGTTGTGAAATATAAGAGGTGTATTTCACGAGTCAAAGTTATCTTAGTAAGGATTTTAATGGCTTACGCTAAAGTCCATTGGAAGCGATGAAGAATTCCGCTTACATGGAGTAGCAACGCTAAAGTCCATTGGAAGCGATGAAGAATTCCGCTTACATGGAGTAGCAACGCTAAAGTCCATTGGAAGCGATGAAGAATTCCGCTTATATGGAGTAGCAAGAAGCATTAAAATGTACTAATGATAAGGGCTCAGGATGAAATAAGGATTTAAGGGAAAAGGAATGTCATGACATTGCATATCCATACATTCATATAATGTGTTTCTATTATGAATTATGGTACAGGGACAACCAATGGGCGATATAAATGCTGGAAATACAGGAAGGACTTGTGTTTAAGATTTGCATTTATGCCTTACTTTCATATTATGTTAAATATGAATTGTGTTATGCTCATGTGTTGGGGGTTGTCTTTGTAGGTGCTTTTGTTGACGAGAACCAGGGCCGGGGTTGATATGCTGAGCTGTAAGGAGTGCTACAGGATTAGCATGATAGAGTTTTAGTATAGCTTCTACTGAGTAGAGTAAGACTATGATGTAGTACCTTTGTAGGAAGTATGTCTTTCCTTTTTGGAACTTTTTGGTACTGTAATCTCTAAAGCTCAGGTTAATCAACACGGCACTTTACTCTGATATAATCACATGTATGTTTAGTTCTCTAAATAGCACCTTAATATCTTGATGTGATAACGGGGTCTCACACGATCGGTCGTCTCTTTTCAGGCGATCGATCGCCTCGCGCGGAGTCGCGTTTTTCACCATTTTTGCACCCAAAAATCCTTCCAATCCATACCAACACTTAACCAAACAAACCAACAACATCTAAACAATATAAACCACCAAAATATACTTCAAAACAAGTATAAATCCAACATATAACCAAACCCACAACAACCCAACAAAAACCCATTTTAAAACCATTCAAAATCATACCAAACTCAAACAAAACCTTACAAAATTAACCATGTGGTATCCATACCTCTTGGGGACCTCAAATCACCCAACAAGCTCCACAAATCAAGATTTTTGAAAGGTTTCTCTTCACCCCAAAGCTTGAGCTCGAAAATGGAAGGAGGAAGGGTTTGTGGATTTGATTTTGGTAAAGTGTGGGTGTTGGTAAAGGTGGGGGGGGGGGGGGGGGGGGGGGGTTATAAGTTAAAATAGGGTGCATACAATACCACGGTGTATAAAACACCCCAACATGATATTTTCCAAAGCATTAAACCAAATGCACCAAAATATCAATTAAATGCATGATTTCTTAATTAATTGCTAACCATGGCAAATAAATCATGCTTCCAACAATAATTCCCAACATACCCAACAAGCACCCTGAAATGCTATCCCGGGTCACCCTATCACGTGACTAAGCATTTCCACATAATAATTCCAACACATAATTAATTACCACCATAATTAATCATATAAACACAATTAATGCACCAAATAGCAATTAATCGTTTCGGGGATATCACAATACTCCCCTACTTATAAGATTTCGTCCTCGAAATCACATGCACTTACCCCAAAAGGAAACTAAACATAAACACATACCAGAGAATAGTTCCGGGTAGTGCTGCACCATATGCCGCTCCGTCTCCCACATAGCCTCCTCGACACCCCTGCGATCCCACTGAACCTTGATCATAGGTATCACTTTGTTCCGAAGTCTGCGGTCTGCTCGATCCAGAATTCTGACAGGCCGTTCCACATAAGACACATCGGACTCTAACTGAACTTCGGAAGGCTGTAACACATGCGACGGATCCGGCTCATACTTCCGCAGCATCGATACATGAAACACATCATGTATACCAGATAAAGAAGGCGGCAAAGCCAGTCGGTAAGCTAAGGTGCCAATGCGCTGCAAAATCTCGTACGGTCCAACATACCTCGGAGACAGTTTCCCGCGCATCCCAAATCGCACAACGCCTCTGAAAGGCGAGATCTTCAAAAAGACCTTATCTCCCAACTGAAATTCCAACGGTCTCCGCCGTTTATTCGCATAAGCTGCCTGTCTGTCCTGGGCTGCTTTCATTTTCTGCCTTATCAGTTTTATCTTTTCTTCCATCTCTCGGATCAACTCCGGTCCTCCGACCGATTTGCGGTCCAAATCATCCCAACACAAGGGTGATCTACACCGTCTGCCATAAAGAGCTTCAAACGGAGCCATCTGAATACTCGCCTGGTAGCTATTGTTATAAGAAAACTCTACCCAAGGCACTGAATCTTGCCAAGAAACATCGAACTCCAAAACACAAGCTCTCAGCATGTCCTCGAGCGTCTGAATAGTGCGCTCGGTCTGGCCATCCGTCTGAGGATGATAAGCAGTGCTCAATCTGACTTCAGTTCCCAAGGCTGACTGAAGGCCTTCCCAGAAATGAGATGTGAATCGCGGATCTCGATCTGACACTATGGAAACGGGGATCCCATGCAATCTCACCACATCTCTAATATACAACTGCGCCATCCTCAAAAAGGTGAAAGTCATGCTATAGGGGATAAAATGAGCTACCTTAGTCAATCGATCCACGATCACCCAAATAGCATCGAAGCCTGAAGCACTCCTCGGCAAATGAGTCACGAAGTCCATGGAAATGTGCTCCCACTTCCACTTCGGTATCTCCAAGCTTCTCAACTCGCCGCCAGGTCTCTGCCTCTCTGCCTTAACCTGCTGGCAGATCAAACACCTCTTTACAAAAGCGACGACATCAGATTTCATCCTTTTCCACCAAAACTGACCATGTAGATCTTTATACATCTTCTTCCCGCCTGGGTGGATGCTAAGTCTGCTGCTATGAGCTCGCTCCAAGATCCCTTTACGCAACTCCGACGCACTCGGAACCACCCAACGGTCACCCAATCTCAAAGACCCGTCATCGGCCACTCTGAATTTCGTTGGCTGACCAAGATGTACTAAAGATAACCACCTCTGAACCTCATCGTCTGACCTCTGAGCTCTCCCGATGTTCTCATAGATATCTGGCTCAGCTAACAAGGTCGATACATACACAGGTGATGCATCAATGTCAAAATCATAGCCCAGATGGCAATAGGAGGTCATCATAGCCGACAAATGGATGACGTCCTCAGCAGAACTCCTCACTTTCCGGCTCAAAGCATCTGCTGTCAAATTGGCTTTCCCGGGATGGTACTCTATCTCGCAATCATAGTCCTTGAGTAAGTCCATCCACCTCCTCTGCCTCATGTTCAGCTCTGCCTGAGTGAATAAAAACTTGAGGCTCTTGTGATCCGTGTAAATGGTAAATGAAGTACCATACAAATAATGCCTCCAAATCTTCAGGGCGAAGATGATAGCCGCCAGTTCCAAGTCATGAACTGGATATCTGGTCTCATGCGGCTTCAACTGCCTCGATGCATAAGCTACCACATGCTTATCTTGCATCAGAACACACCCAAGGCCCTGAAGTGATGCGTCAGTATACAGAACAAATCTGGAGTTCTCCGTAGGGATCACTAACACTGGCGCCGTCGTCAACCGGTGCTTTAATTCCTGGAAGCTCTCCGCACAATCTTCTGACCAAAAGAAAGGTACTCCCTTCTGAGTCAACTGCGTCAGCGGCTTGGCAATCTTCGAAAAGCCCTCGACAAAGCGTCGATAATACCCGGCCAAACCAAGGAAGCTCCGAATTTCAGGCACAGAAGTGGGGGCAGCCCACTCCATCACAGCCTCAATCTTCCTGGGATCCACTGATATCCCGCTGCTCGATATGACATGCCCCAGAAAACACCACACTGCTCAGCCAAAATTCACACTTACTGAGCTTAGCATACAACTGATGCTCTCTGAGAATCTGAAGCACTGTCCTCAAGTGTTTCACATGCTCTTCCTCGCTCCGGGAGTAGATGAGAATGTCGTCAATGAACACAATGACGAACTGATCAAGATACGGCTGAAACACCCTGTTCATCAGACTCATAAAGACCGCTGGAGCATTCGTCACGCCGAACGGCATCACTAGGAACTCATAATGTCCATATCGGGTCCGGAATGCTGTCTTCTGCACATCTTCCTCTCTGACTCGAATCTGATGATACCCGGATCTCAAATCAATCTTGCTATACATCCTTGTACCTTGCAACTGATCAAACAAGTCATCTATCCTTGGGAGAGGATATTTGTTCTTCACTGTAGCCTTATTCAGTTGCCGGTAATCGATGCACAACCGCATCGAACCGTCCTTCTTCTTCACAAAGAGAACTGGTGCGCCCCATGGCGATACGCTCGGGCGTATATATCCCTTGTCCAGGAGATCCTGCAACTGTTCTTTCAACTCTCTCAACTCAGCCGGTGCCATCCTATAAGGTGCACGAGAGATAGCGGATGTCCCTGGCAACAGCTCAATCCCAAACTCAACTTCCCTAGCCGGTGGGAATCCTGGGATCTCTTCTGGGAATACATCAGCAAACTCTGCCACTACTGGCACATCCTCAACTCTTAGTTCCTTATCCTTCCCAGACGTGTCCACGGCATAAATGAGATAACCCGTGTGTCCACGTTCCAACAACTGAGTCATCTTGATCGCTGAAATCAACGGAATCTTCGCACGAGAACCGTTGCCATAGAAGGTCCACTGACTGCCCAACTCAGGTCTGAACTTCACTGTCCTCTGCCGGCAATCTACCACTGCCTGATATCTGTTCAGAACATCAATACCCAAGATGCAGTCGAAGTCTGACATACCCAGCACAATCAAGTCTGATCTCAATTCGTTGCCCTCAAAATAAATGAGGCTATCTGCCACAAACTGATCAGCAACGACATTTCTTCCAGTGGGTGTCGAGACCAAAAGAGGCGTGGGTAAAGAAGACGTGCGCATATGGTGTCTTTCCACAAAACCCACCGATACAAAAGAGTGGGAGGCACCTGTATCGATCAAAATAAAAGCAGGGTACGTAATTAAATGACACGTACCGGCGATCACCTCCTCTAGGGCTGCCTGGGCCTGCTCTCTGGTCAGCGCATACACCTGTCCCTGGGCGGTCCCACTGTCTGACCTCCCGATGGTCGAGGCCCAAACTGCTGCCTCTGCTGCACTGTCATATCATCAAACCTCGGCCTGTTGCCCTGGAACTCTGACTGTCCTCCCCGGGTGGGGCAATACCGAGCGATGTGGCCCATCTTGCCACAGATATAACAGGCAGGACACTTGTTTGAAGAATGTGGCCCTCCACAATTGTCGCATCTAGGCTCTCCCGGCCTATTTCCTTGCGTGGATCCTCGGTTGGCGGACCAATTGCCCTTCTTGCCATCCTGTTTCTGACCAAAGTACTTCTTTCCACCAAACCGTGAAGATGAAGAGGCACCACGGGGTTTAAATGGCTCACCCCGAGGCCTCAAGCTGTCACTAGTCTGTCTCTGTTGCGGTACTGGTGGTGGCATAGCACTGGAATAAGCTCCCACCCCGAGCTCGGCAAGCTCCGCCCTTGTGAGAGCATCATCAAAAGAAGTTGGGTTATTGGTGATAACCCGGTCATAGAGCTCCGGTCGCAACCCCTTCATAAAATTCCTCATCTTTGCGTGCCCATTGGTGGCAATGTGGGGAACGTACCTCAGCAACGAAGAGTACCGTGTGGCATAGTCTGCCACTGTCATGTTCCCCTGCTTCAAACTTGTAAATTCATCCTCCTTCGTCTGTCTCGCCGCTGCGGAGAAATACCGGTTCAGAAACCTAGTCCTGAAGAGTGTCCAATCAATCACAGCACCTAGTGCTCTTAGCTCCATCACCGTGCTCCTCCACCACATGAGAGGTTTCTTTGCTAACTGGAACTCCGCTAGCCTCAGCCACGCTGTAACAGCACAAGGAGCCGATACAAAGATCTGTTCAAGTCTTTCCAGCCACTCTTCAGCCTCTTCTCCGGACTCTGTCCCCTCAAATCGGGGCGGATGGTAAGACAGAAATTGCGTCAGACTGATCTCACCCGGTAGTAATAACTGAGCTACGGGTTCCATGCCTACGGCCGGTGGAGGTAGAGGGTTCACTTGTCCAACGCTTGCGTTCACACTACCAACATCTCCAACCTCCTCATTAGCAGCCATGCTGTAACACAAATGTTAACAACAATTACAAAGCAGTATATATGTTATGCCGTTAGATAACAGGAATGAGAATACGCATGTTAGTATAACAGAATATACATCAATATGCACCACATGCATAAACATGCTTCAAATGTAAGCACCTAGCCAAACATGCTAAGGCTACCCTTCACTCGTTCCCGGGTTCTCTAACCACTGCTCTGATACCACTAATGTAAGGACCCTAATCCTTAAGTGCGGAATCAAGGCATAATAGAGCTAATATAAATGATCAGAGTGAGAAATAACGTGTTGAGTTTATGAGCTTAAGCATTACATGCCAAAAATAAGGACTACCAAAAATGGATTAATTACATTCCCCATCAAATGAATGCTATCAACTAGTTTTACACTACTCCTAGAGTAGACACTAGGCAAAATAATCCTGTCCTTCATCTACCAAAGATGCTCTTCAAGCTCACTGTCTCAACCCGTCTAGCCCTCCTATCATGCCAAACGTGTACCTACAAGGACAACCCCCAAACATGAGCAATAATAATCATTCATATTCAACACAATATGAAGATAAAGCGTAAATGCATAATCATAATAAAACACTTCCTGTTTTCCCCCTGCATTTCAAACGCTTCCCGTTTGGTTGTCCCTGTACCATAACTCATGAGTATAATCAATAGATTATTTTTAATGGTCTAAACATGTCATGACATATACCAGCTCATCAATACCAAATACTGATCACCAATCCCTAGTCTGTCCATCACAATGTATTTTAATGCCCCTCGCTTATTTACATATAGGCGGCATAGGATAACCTCGCTTCAATGGACATGCGGGACTCCCACCCCTCGCCTCTCATTGAGCGGCAAATACCCTTTCCTCGCCCTATATGATAACCACGCTCAAATGTGACATGCGGCGCTCCCACCCCTCGCTTCACATTTAGCGGAACCAAAACAAATAGCGGCAAGCATTAAAATCATCAAGGGATGACCACGACTCATGGGATGTGCACCAATAATCATATGCATCTATAAACATCATGCATAACATGTATTTGCATCCACAATGCAATACCACATATATACTCGCATCCACAATGCATAAACAATATATAAGATACATGTACCGTTGGGGTGCCCGTACGTCCACTACGTACCTTTCCAAAAGTGGATTTGATATGGCTTCAATTCCTCGGTTGCGTTGCTACCTGGGATGGTTCTACACAATCACACAACCCCATATTAGAAGCCAAATAATAGCCAAATACCAAAAATTTGACAAAAGAAACCATTTCACAAAAATCCACTGGCGGCGATCGATCGCTTCCCTCAGGCGATCGGTCGCCTCAAAATTTCCACTGCGGCGATCGGTCGCCCCAAACATGGCGATCGATCGCCATCCTTTGATTTGGCTACTGCCTCTCGGCGATCGGTCGCCTCATTTTAGGCGATCGATCGCCTAACCCGCAAAAATGCTACTGTCCCTTGGCGATCGGTCGCCTCTTTTCAGGCGATCGATCGCCTCGCGCGGAGTCGCGTTTTTCACCATTTTTGCACCCAAAAATCCTTCCAATCCATACCAACACTTAACCAAACAAACCAACAACATCTAAACAACATAAACCACCAAAATATACTTCAAAACAAGTATAAATCCAACATATAACCAAACCCACAACAACCCAACAAAAACCCATTTTAAAACCATTCAAAATCATACCAAACTCAAACAAAACCTTACAAAATTAACCATGTGGTATCCATACCTCTTGGGACCTCAAATCACCCAACAAGCTCCACAAATCAAGATTTTTGAAAGGTTTCTCTTCACCCCAAGCTTGAGCTCGAAAATGGAAGGAGGAAGGGTTTGTGGATTTGATTTTGGTAAAGTGTGGGTGTTGGTAAAGGTGGGGGGGGGGGGGGGGGGGGGGTTATAAGTTAAAATAGGGTGCATACAATACCACGGTGTATAAAACACCCCAACATGATATTTTCCAAAGCATTAAACCAAATGCACCAAAATATCAATTAAATGCATGATTTCTTAATTAATTGCTAACCATGGCAAATAAATCATGCTTCCAACAATAATTCCCAACATACCCAACAAGCACCCTGAAATGCTATCCCGGGTCACCCTATCACGTGACTAAGCATTTCCACATAATAATTCCAACACATAATTAATTACCACCATAATTAATCATATAAACACAATTAATGCACCAAATAGCAATTAATCGTTTCGGGGATATCACAAGTTAAATGAAAGTTATGATTTTTTTGTTGACCTCAATGTTGGTGGTTCTTCTATGAATGTCGAACCACAACAACCCCAACAACCTGCCGAACCTGTTGCTGCCCAAGAAAGACAACATGTGGAGTCATCCGGAGCCACTACAGCAGCGAGTAGACAACCTACTCGTGCCAAAAGAAGTAAGATATGGGATCACTTTGAACTCGCTCAAAAAGAAGGTACTAATGAATCTGTTGCAATATGTAAATTATGAGACAACATTACAACCATTAGGTCGAGAAGCAACACAAGCACAAATTAATGTTCTTACTGGCACGAATTTTATTTTAACTGCTGAAATTAATCGTAGGTCACTTGTTAGATATGTGATCAGATGTGAACTACCTTTTATACAAGCTGAACGTGCTGGTTTTATTGAATTTGCTTCGTCTATACAACCCATGTTTAAACATATTTCCAGGCACACACTAAAAAGAAATTGTATGGACGTATTTGTTGAATATAGAAATACATTGTTTCAACATCTTTCTAGTTTGCCTTGTAGGGTTAGTTTAACAACTGATATTTGGACAAATGTAAATTCTGATTCATATCTTGTTGTCACTTGTCATTAGATTGATGATAATTGGTGTATGCAAAAAAGGATTTTGTCTTTAGATGAGTTAGACTGTGCACATACTGGTTATGTAATTGCTAAATATGTATTCAACACTTGTAGATATTATGGAATTCAGGATAAGGTATTTTCAATCACATTAGACAATGCTGCGAATAACAATGCTGCGATGCGTGATTTAAAGACCTATCTTAAACCAATGCTTGATGGTATTTTTTTTCATGTTAGATGTGCATGTCATGTGATTAATTTGGCTGTTAAAGTTGGTTATGAGGACAATCACTCAGCATGTATTGACAAAATGAAATACTGCACTAAATGGTTACGCACGAGCCGTGTAAAGCCTGATTGGAAACAATTATGTTTATCTAATGGTTTAAAGCATCTTCTTTTTCCATCACCAATAGAAACTAGGTGGAATTCGTTGTACAATATGTTGAATGCTATGTTACCTTACAAAGATATTTTAACTCTATTTTATAATTCATATTAAATGCCTGATAGTGATGAAAGTATTTATTTGACTAATGAGGATTGGAAATTTGTTGAAAATTGTGTATCATTGTTAGGTACTTTCAAAGAAGCGACGGAACGTTTCTCTGGTGTTACTTATCCAACTTCCGTTTATTTTCTTCCTTTAGTATTTAGCATGTTCGATAAATTTATTGAATTTAGAGATGACTATGACTTGCATGCTTTTGTTAGTGCAATGGAAACTAAATTTATAAAGTATTGAGAACAAATCTCACTCGTGCACTGCATCGCAACATTGCTAGATCCTAGTCAATGTTTATCTTCATTTGAGATATTTTTTGAATATTATGCTAAATTTTTGGGGAAGGTTGTTGACGATCAAAAGACGTCTACAATGCAATCTCTCCAAAATATGTTTCAATTGTATTATAATCAACAGGCAAATGAATCATCGCAACAAAGGCCTGTTGAAGAACAACCACAAGCTCAATCTAAAGGTGGGGGCATCAATTTGCTTAGAATGCTGGGCAGGAAAAAACTTAAGGGAAAAGGACCTTCTACTAGCACGTCGACTGAGTTGCAAATTTATCTGAATTATCAATTTCTAACCGAAGACAACTTCGACGTCTTACAATGGTGGAAGTCCAATGCAGCACAATTCCATATCTTACCCAAAATGGCTAGAGACGTGTATGCTGTACAAGCTTCAAGCGTCGCTTCTGAATCGGCATTCTCAACATGCAGCCGTATTATTGGAGATTACAGAAGTAGTCTATCAGCTGATTCGTTATGCATGCTCACGTTACTTAAAGATTGGTTTGAAGCAGAATGCAAAAATAGAAGAGATGGGACGGTTGACGAATTCGTAAATCATTATGACGAGCAAGAAGAAGAGAACGCCAAAATAATACTTATCAATTATGAAGACTGCGAAGTACTAAATTGTAATATTTTTTTATTTAGATTTTCAATTGTCATGTCTTTACAATTATTTGTATGCATCTATATTATGAAATGAAGAAGAAATATATTGAATTTGTGATGAACATCATTGAAGAAACATTTACAACATAAAAAAAAAATATACGAAAAACCGTTAAGGATCCGGACCAAATCGGAACCGGTTGGAACCGAAACGGTTCGATCCGGATCCTTAACGGACCGGACCGGTTCCGCCCATAACGGGTCCGGAACCGGCCGGTTCCGGTTCGGACCGGACCGGTTCCAACCGGTAAGCACCCCTAGGGTGCATGTTATGCATGTTGGGAAATTGGGTGTTATGATGGGTTAAATATAATGGCTAATGAATTATTTGGTGAATCATGTGTTTAATTGTGATTTTGATGCATTTTGGTATAATGCTTTTAAAATATCATGTTGGGGTGTTTTATACACCATGTAAAATTTTTGGGGTACAATTTTAATTCATCCCCCTCTTAACCCCCACTACCCCACCTTTACCAATCACTTTACCAAAACCCTCAAATCACTTTCCAACCCTAACCCATTCACATTTTCGTTTTTGGCTTGAGAGTGGAGGGGAAATCCTTGCAAAAATCTAGTTTGTGGGATTTATTGTGAGATTTGGAGTCCCCAAGAGGTATGGATACCTCCTTATTGCTTTTATAGTGTTTGGTTTAGTTTTGAAATGGTTTTGGATGGTTTTAAAATGGGTTTGTTTTGGGTTGGTATTGTTTGGGTTGGGTGTTGGATTTATGGTTGTTTTAAGGTGTATTTTGGAGGTTTATGATGTTATTTATGTTGTTGGTTTGATGGTTTAAGTGTTGATATGGTTTGGGTTGAAAATGGTGTACACAAATGGTGGAATTCGATGTACAGGGGCCAGCGATCGATCGCCCGTTTCTGGCGATCGATCGCGAGCCAACAGTACGCTCCAGGAGCGTTTGGCGATCGATGGCCACACTTGGGCGATCGATCGGTGAGGCTGGCGATCGATCGCGCCAAATGTGGCGATCGATCGCCGAAGGGTGAAAAATTTGGTATCGGGCAGTATGCTCTCGCGATCGATCGGCCCCTCGCGGCGATCGATCGCGAGTCACAAAATATGGTGTTTTGGATATTTTTGTGAAATTTTTGATATTGGACTATTATTGGCTCTTAATATTGATTTGTGTGAATGTGTAGAACCATCCCAGGTGGCCACACAACTCAGGAGATAAAGTCCACGACACCACACATTTTGGGACTAAGGTACGTAGTGAGACGTACGGGCATCGGACGGTAAAACATATTTATTACATTTTGAATTGGTTATGCATTATGGTTGCATACATGGTCTTAGTTATGCATTATGGTTGCATACATGGTTTGGATATGCATTGTGGTTGCATGTAATTGTGAGTCGAGATTATATTCCAGTGATGAAGAATACTTGCCGCCTTCATGTCGAAGCGATGATAGAATACTTGCCGCTGTCATATTATAGCGATGAAGAATATTTGCCGCAAACATGTCGAAGCGAAGGATAATGCCGCTGTCATGTTGATGCGAGGGATATTATGCCGCTAATATGTCGAAGCGAGGGGTATTAATGCCGCTGTCATGTAAACGCGAGGGGTATTATGCCACTGATATAATAAGACTGGAACTGGCCATTGGTATACATGGAATTAGTGCATGTCATGACATAAATTACTGGTTTTATAATCCATTGATTATGATTGTGGTACAGGGACAACCAAAGTGAGCTTTTAAATGTATTAAATACAGGAAGTGAATCGCATTTACGGTTTATGCATTTGAATTACAATCATATTATTGTGAATATGATTTATTTACATGCTCATGGTTTTGGGGTTGTTCCTGTAGGTACTTTTGGGCGGACGGGCTAAAACGGGTTGATGCGGTGAGCTAGTGTGGAGTGCTCTTGGTAGCAGGCACATTCTTTTGTATAGTATCTACTCTAGGAGTAGTGTAAAACTATAGGATTAACATTCATTAATTGGGAATGTAATTAATCCCTTTTGGAACTTTATTTTGGCACTGTAATCTAATAGCTCAAGGCATCAACACTACTTTTATACTCCGTTTATGCATGAAAATTTTATTTACGCCTTTAATCCGTACTTAAGGAACTAGGGTCCTTACATTACTGGTATCAGAGCAGTGGTTAGAGAACCCGGGAATGAGTGAAGGGTAGCCTTAGAATGGTTGGCTAGGTGTTTACATTTGGGCATGTTTATGCATGTGGTGCATATTGGTGTACAAATTGTTATACTAACATGCTTATTATCATTCATGTTATCTAACGGCATAACATATATGTTGTTTGGAATTGTTGTTAACCTTTGTATTACAGCATGGCGGCTATGAATGTGGGGAACCTCAATGAAGAGGTGGTGATGTTGGGAGCGTGAATGCTAGCATTGGACAGGCGAATCCTTTACCTCCACCTGCTATGGGCATGGAGCCGGTTGCTCAGTTGCTATTACCAGGGGAGCTTAGTCTGACTCAGTTTTTGACCTTTCACCCGCCCATGTTTGAGGGAACAGAAACAGGGGAAGAGGCCGAAGAGTGGCTAGAGAGATTGGAACAGATATTTGTGTCTGCGCCGTGTGCTAGGACGGCTTGGTTAAGGTTGGCGGAATTCCAACTGGCAAAGAAGTCTTCTATGTGGTGGAAGACGACCGTGATGGAGTTGAGGGCCCAAGGTATGGTAATTGACTGGACTTTATTTCGGACTCGGTTTCTAAACCGATACTTCTCTGCTGCGGCTAGGCAAACTAAGGAGGATGAATTTACAAACTTGAAACAAGGGAGCATGACAGTCTCGGACTATGGTATGCACTACTCATCATTATTGAGGTATGTGCCACACATCGCTACAAACGGGCATGCCAAGATGAGGCACTTTCTGAAGGGGCTACGACCGGAATTATTTGATCGGGTTATTTCTAACAACCCGACATCTTTTGATGATGCACTTGTTAGAGCGGAATTAGCAGAGATAGGGGTGAGCGCTTATCCTGAGGCCACACCCTCACCCATTCCATCACAAAGATCTACATCTGAGAATCTGAGGCCCCGGGGAGGATCTTTCAAGTCAAGAGGGACTTCTTTTGTTTCCCGGTTTAGCGGAAGGCGGCCGGATGGCCGGAAGCAAGGGGACCGGAAAAGTGGTGCATCTACTTATGGGGGACCAACTCAAGCTAGTAGAGTTGGAGATATTAAGTGCCACTTTTGCGGAGGGTCGCATTTGATGCGTGTCTGTTCTGCGTGCTACATATTGGCAGGTCGGGCCACATTGCTCGACGTTGTCCCAATCGGGAAGGACAGACGGATCTTAGGGAAGGTCGAGGGAGGTTTTCTAGTGGTACAGTTCAGCAGAGGCAGCCGATGGTGCCTCGGCAGATGGGAGGACAGGCGATGGGGCCACCTTAGGGACAGGTCTATGCATTGACCAGGGAGCAGGCCGATCCAGCTCCAGAGGAGGTGATAGCTGGTACGTGCCTTCTATTTACATATTCCGCCTTTATTTTGATAGACACAGGTGCTTCGCACCTGTGTCTGCGGACTTTGTGGCGAGACATCATATGTGCACGTCTCCGTTACCCCACGTCTCTATTGGTCTCGACACCCACCGGAAAGAAAGTTGTTGCTGATCAGTTTCTGATGGACTGCCTCATTTATTTTGAGGGCAATGAGATATAGGCAGATTTGATATTTTGGGTATGTCAGATTTCGACTGCATTGTGGGCATCGACATTCTGAACAGATATCAGGCAGTGGTAGATTGTCGGCAGAGGACAGTTCGGTTCAGATCTCATTTGGGAGTTCAGTGGACTTTCTATGGCAACGGGTCTCGTACGAAGATTCCGTTGATTTCAGCAATCAAAATGTCCCAATTGTTGGAACGTGGACACATGGGCTACCTCATCTATGTCGTGGACACGTCGGGAAAGGGTAAAGAGTTGAGGGTTGAGGATGTACCAGTGGTAGCGGAGTTTGCTGATGTGTTCCAGGAGGAGATTCCCGGATTTCCCCCGGCAAGGGAAGTCGAGTTTGGGATTGAGTTATTACCGGGGACATCCGCTATTTCTCGTGCCCCTTACCGGATGGCACCGGCAGAGTTAAGAGAACTAAAGGAGCAGTTGCAGGAGCTCCTTGATAAAAGGATATATACGCCTTAGCGTATCGCCTTGGGGCGCACCGGTTCTTTTTGTGAAGAAGAAAGACGGTTCGATGCGTTTGTGCATCGATTACCGGCAACTGAATAAGGCCATGGTGAAGAACAAATATCCTCTCCCAAGGATTGACGACTTGTTTGATCAGTTGCAAGGCACGAAGCTGTATAGCAAAATTGATTTGAGATCCGGGTACCACCAGATACGGGTCAGGGAGGAGGATGTACAGAAGACAACATTTCGGACTCGGTATGGGCACTACGAGTTCTTAGTGATGCCGTTCAGTGTGACGAACGCCCCGGCTGTCTTTATGAGCTTGATGAACCGGTGTTCTAACCCTATCTGGATCAGTTCGTCGTTGTGTTTATTGACGATATACTCATCTACTCCCGGAGCGAGGAAGAGCATGTGAGACACTTGAGGACAGTGCTCCAGATCCTTAGAGATCACCAGTTATATGCCAAGCTCAGCAAGTGTGAGTTTTGGTTGAGCAGTGTAGTATTTCTGGGGCATGTCATATCTAGCAGTGGGATTTCAGTGGACCCCAGGAAGATTGAGGCTGTGATGGAGTGGGCTGCACCCACTTCTGTGCCCGAGATTCGGAGTTTTCTTGGTTTGGCTGGTTATTACCAATGCTTCGTCGAGGGATTTTCTAAGATTGCTAAACCACTGACGTAGTTGACCCAAAAGGGAGTACCCTTCTTTTGGTCAGAGGCTTGCGAGGAGAGCTTCCAAGAGTTGAAGCACCGATTAACGACGGCGCCGGTATTGGTGATTCCTACGGAGAACAAGAGGTTTGTCCTTTATACTGACTCATCACTACAGGGCTTGGGTTGTGTACTGATGCAAGATAAGCATGTGGTAGCTTATGCATCGAGGCAGTTGAAGCCGCATGAGACTAGGTACCCAGTCCATAATTTGGAATTGGCGGCTATTATCTTTGCCCTGAAAATTTGGAGGCATTATCTGTATGGTACATCTTTTACTATATATACGGATCATAAGAGCCTGAAATTCTTATTCACTCAGGCGGAGTTAAATATGCGTAAGAGGAGATGGATGGATTTGCTCAAGGACTATGACTGTGAGATAGAGTACCATCCGGGGAAAGCAAACTTGACAGCAGACGCCTTGAGTCGGAAGGTGAAGAGTACTGCTGAGTATGTCATACATTTGTCAGCTATGATGACTTCTTGTTGCCATCTGGGCTATGACTTCGATGTGGACGCATCGCCAGTTTGGGTATCGACCTTATTGGCTGAGCCAGATATCTATGAGAATATCAGGAGAGCTCAGAGGACAGATGATGAGGTTCAGAGATGGTCATCATTGGCACTTCAGGGTCAGCCATCCAAGTTTAGAGTGGCTGAGGATGGTTCTTTAAGACTTGGTAACCGATGGATAGTTCCATGTACGCCGGAGTTGCGTAGAGGAATCTTGGAACGGGCTCATAGTAGCCGATTCAGTATCCATCCAGGAGGGAGGAAAATGTATAAAGACTTATGTGATCAGTTCTGGTGGAAGCAGATGAAGCGTGATGTAATCACTTTTGTTAAGAGGTGTTTGATCTGTCAGCAGGTTAAGGCAGGGAGGCAGAGACCTGGTGGCGAGCTAAGGAGCTTAGAGATACCAGAGTGGAAGTGGGAGCACATATCTATGGACTTTGTGACCCACTTGCCGAGGACTACTTCGGGTTGTGATGCCATTTGGGTGATCATTGACAGACTGATGAAGGTAGCTCACTTCATTCCCTACAGTATGACGTACACATACTTGAGGATGGCTCAGCTGTATGTCAGGGACATAGTGAGACTACATGGGATTCCAGTGTCCATTATATCTGACAGAGATCCACGGTTCACATCTCATTTCTGGGAAGGTCTTCAGTCAGCATTGGGTACTGAGGTGAGATTGAGTACGGCATATCATCCCCAGATGGACGGTCAGACTGAGCGTACTATACAGACACTCGAGGACATGCTACGAGCTTGTGTGTTGGAGTTTGATGCCTCATGGCAAGATTCTTTGGCCTTGGTAGAGTTCTCATACAACAACAGCTATCAGGCGAGTATTCATATGGCACCGTTTGAGGCTTTGTATGGTAGGCGTTGTAGGTCGCCATTATACTGGGATGACTTGACCAGTAAAACAGTGGGAGGACCCAAACTGATTCGGGAGATGGAGGATAAGGTAAAGGTCATCCGTCAGAAAATGAAGGCAGCCCAGGACAGACAGGCAGCCTATGCAAATAAACGGCGGAGACCTTTGGAGTTTCAGTTGGGAGACAGAGTCTTTTTGAGGATCTCACATTTCAGAGGTGTGGTTCGGTTCGGTATGCGTGGTAAATTATCTCCGAGGTATGTGGGACCGTATGAGATCTTACAGCGCATTGGTCCCTTGGCTTACCGTTTGGCACTGCCACCGTCGTTGTCTGGTATTCACGACGTGTTTCATGTATCTAAGCTGCGGAAGTATGAGCCGGATCCGTCGCATGTTTTGCAGCCTTCTGAGGTTCAGTTAGATTCTGATGTATCCTATGAGGAACGGCCAGTCAGGATTTTGGATAGGGCTGATCGCATACTTCGGAACAAAGTGATACCGATGGTCAAGGTTCAGTGGGATCGCAGGGGTGTCGAGGAGGCCACGTGGGAGACGGAGCGGCATATGGTGCAGCACTACCCGGAACTATTCTCTGGTATGTGATTTATGTTTAGTTTCGTTTGGGTAAGTGCATACGATTTCGAGGTCGAAATCTTGTAAGTAGGGGAGTATTGTGATATCCCTGAAATAATTATATGCAATTTTGGGCATTAATTATGTTTATGTGATTAATTATGGTGATAATTAAATTATGTGTTGGAATTAATTATCTTGGTGAAATGCTTAGTCACATGGTAGGCATGACCTGGTAGAGCATTTCAGGGTGCATGTTATGCATGTTGGGAAATTGGGTGTTATGATGGGTTAAATATAATGGCTAATGAATTATTTGGTGAATCATGTTTTTAATTGGGATTTTGATGCATTTTGGTATAATGCTTTTAAAATATCATGTTGGGGTGTTTTATACACCATGTAAAATTTTTGGAGTACAATTTTAATTCATTTCCCTCTTAACCCCCACTACCCCACCTTTACCAATCACTTTACCAAAACCCTCAAATCACTTTCCAACCCTAACCCATTCACATTTTCGTTTTTGGCTTGAGAGTGGAGGGGAAATCCTTGCAAAAATCTTGTTTGTGGGATTTATTGTGAGATTTGGAGTCCCCAAGAGGTATGGATACCTCCTTATTGTTTGTATAGTGTTTGGTTTAGTTTTGAAATGGTTTTGGATGATTTTGAAATGGGTTTGTTTTGGGTTGGTATTGTTTTGGTTGGGTGTTGGATTTATGGTTGTTTTAAGGTGTATTTTGGAGGTTTATGATGTTATTTATGTTGTTGGTTTGATGGTTTAAGTGTTGATATGGTTTGGGTTGAAAATGGTGTACACAAATGGTGGAATTCGATGTACAGGGGCCAACGATCGATCGCCCGTTTCTGGCGATCGATCGCGAGCCAACAGTACGCTCCAGGAGCGTTGGCGATCGATGGCAACACTTGGGCGATCGATCGGTGAGGCTGGCGATCGATCACGCCAAATGTGGCGATCGATCGCCGAAGGGTGAAAAATTTGGTATCGGGCAGTATGATCTCGCGATCGATCGGCCCCTCGCGGCGATCGATCGCGAGTCACAAAATATGGTGTTTTGGATATTTTTGTGGAATTTTTGATATTGGACTATTATTGGCTCTTAATATTGATTTGTGTGAATGTGTAGAACCATCCCAGGTGGCCACACAACTCAGGAGATAAAGTCCACGACACCACACATTTTGGGACTAAGGTACGTAGTGAGACGTACGGGCATCGGACGGTAAAACATATTTATTACACTTTGAATTGGTTATGCATTATGGTTGCATACATGGTCTTAGTTATGCATTATGGTTGCATACATGGTTTGGATATGCATTGTGGTTGCATGTAATTGTGAGTCGAGATTATATTCCAGTGATGAAGAATACTTGCCGCCTTCATGTCGAAGCGATGATAGAATACTTGCCGCTGTCATATTATAGCGATGAAGAATATTTGCCGCAAACATGTCGAACTGAAGGATAATGCCGCTGTCATGTTGATGCGAGGGATATTATGCCGCTAATATGTCGAAGCGAGGGGTATTAATGCCGCTGTCATGTAAACGCGAGGGGTATTATGCCACTGATATAATAAGACTGGAACTGGCCATTGGTATACATGGAATTAGTGCATGTCATGACATAAATTACTGGTTTTATAATCCATTGATTATGATTGTGGTACAGGGACAACCAAAGGGAGCTTTTAAATGTATTAAATACAGGAAGTGAATCGCATTTACGGTTTATGCATTTGAATTACAATCATATTATTGTGAATATGATTTATTTACATGCTCATGGTTTTGGTGTTGTTCCTGTAGGTACTTTTGGGCGGACGGGCTAAGGCGGGTTGATGCGGTGAGCTAGTGAGGAGTGCTCTTGGTAGCAGGCACATTCTTTTGTATAGTATCTACTCTAGGAGTAGTGTAAAGCTATAGGATTAACATTCATTAGTTGGGAATGTAATTAATCCCTTTTGGAACTTTATTTTGGCACTGTAATCTAATAGCTCAAGGCATCAACACTACTTTTATACTCCGTTTATACATGAAAATTTTATTTACGCCTTTAATCCGCACTTAAGGAACTATGGTCCTTACAGATTAGATGTCGGTCTTCAAATAAAATTTATAGATCTTTTTATTTTAAGCAATTTATAACAAAAGAAGCATGTGATTTGGATCTCCGAAGTAAGAGTTATGTCAAATTTACGTCCAGTGCTCAATTTCACCTTTGCATGTCCATGCATGTTGCATGTGGACTGTAATTCGCCATTCTGGGCACAATTTCTTCCGACTTTGGTTTCGGTCTTCAAATAAAAATTGTAAGTCTTTGAATTATCTTGAATTTAAAAAAGAGAATTCAGACTTATTTTGAACTAGCTATGAATTTTATACTTTAAGTACACAATCTATGTCATGCATGTGGGCAAAAATCCATGTAGTGTGTTATCCGAGTTGGTGTCATTTGCCACTAGAATCACCCAATTTGAAATTAAAATGAAAAAGATATGACGATTTTACTAAAACTGCTCGAGCTGGAAAATAGAATCTCAAAAGCTGCGTTTTTAGTGTTTTACTACCTTTAAATGGAGGAATTAACTCGACATCATTAGATAAGAAAATGAAGTCCTTTGAGTTTTGAACTTTGAGAACTAGATTTGGGTCATTTGGACATCATATGAATTTAATATGAATTTTGGACGAAAACTTGTCAGTCTGAATTTTAAAGGAAAATCAGTAGGAACCATCCTTAAAACTTGTTGTAGCTATGGTGCCTACTTAAGCACTTAGTGATAATTTTTAGTATATATGACCAGGTTAATAGATTCCGGGGTTGATGTGAGAAGTCTCGGTAGATTAGCTTGGGTCGAGGTACGTAGAAATGAGTTTTATCATGACGTTTGACAAAGACGTGTAATGATGCTTTGTATGATTTTATATGTCATTAATTGAATTATATGATTTAATTGTCACTATGAGATTCTTATGTGACGATATGACATGTTGAGATACATTGTAGTACATGACATGTGAATTACATGATATGTATTGATTTCACATGAGATTGTATGATATATTGAGTTGCATATGTCATTTGATGCATAAATGATTCATGGGCATATCATATTGATCTATCGTTTCTTTGATATCCATGATATGACTGAGTTGATTCACTTTGAGTGTTGGGGACGACGAGCACGACGATGACAGGCAGTATAGGTAGCGACTGTAGTCACGCGCGTGTCACCGGACCTAGACACGAGGGATGGACGAACACAACACATAGGATGAGTCTCCTAGCGCAATGTGCGTCTGTTGTCACCCTCTGCTCGAGCTGATATTATTTGATGATACCTTCCTTTGGACTCCGATATTTGGTATCTTGAGATTCTTTATACCAATTCATACATAGCATTCATACATGGTATGCATTGCATGATACTTTGTCATACTTTGTCATACTTGATATGATTTATTTATTTGTCGTACTGGGGTACTAACCCCCATTGTGGGGGTTGTCATGTCTTTTGTTGTTCGGACATGACTGGCTTTACAGGAGGACATGGTGACGATGCATACAGCGACGCATTGAGAGATAGCAGAGCTCCATGATGAACGAGCTCAGATTATGTATGGTTTCTTATGCCCAGTAATAGTATATGATTTTTAAACAAAATAAATTTACCGGGGTATGCCCCGTATATGTTGTACTAGGGATATGATATTTTCGAGACTATGTGATAATGCTGGTTAATGTTTGCTTATTATTTGAAAATGAAAGGCCTAACTGGAATTATATATATATATTGATATCAATATATATGTATCATTGAAAAGCAAAAAAAAATTTTAGGGCCATTTAACAAGACATTTGAAATTAATCTTCCGCTGTTTACATAAATTAATCAATGTGTGATAATTAAACACCACATTAGGATCGGGCCCTCACACTATACAAGGAGTATATTTTACATTTACAGCTTTATATTCTGTAAATTATGCTCTACTGAAGGTCAAAATACCACAACTGTTCAACCTACTCTCTACAATACCAAGGCTGAGGCTCTGAAGGCTGTTGTGGATAAGAAGGCTGTTGTGGTGTGTTATTGTGGTTATTGAGATGGTGGATCGGTATGCTCACCCCGTGTGGGGGCTGTTTCTGTTGGAACAGGTGAACATGTACAGTATTGGCTCTGGTATTGAGTTCGGGTTGTGGATGGGGAATGCTCCCAGGGCTGAGGTACCAATGCTGGTATTGAGTAGTATGCTTTATACATTAGAGACACATTCATTTATTCAATGCACGCCTGTGAGCATTCTGATGTGTATATGGGTTGTATAAAGGGTGATTAATTTCTCTTTTCATTTATGATTGCATGCAATTAATTATGGTGTGTTACATGATGAATTGAGAATATGTCAGTGTGTTATGAGGTGTATGCTTGTGCTAGTTGGATGGTATTGAGAATTGAACATTAAGTGGTTTAATGTTGAAATTTTTTATAGATGACACCTATGAGGATTCCCAATTGTTATAGAAGCATGCACCATTATTGTGATAATACACTAATAGTGGGTTAAGGGCGCGAGGTCCTTACATTAGTGATATTAGAGCAGTGGTTTGCTCTTTGGGGCTATTGAGGGCCAAAGGATGGGTTGATGGAAAAGGATAGCACATGATATATGCATGATTGCAGTTAGTGTTGTGTGACACGACTATTATGCCTATGTGCTTATTATGATATGTGATCATAAATTAAATGTGGCGTTAACCATCGTGGTTGCAGGGTCGTACAGAATAATCGGGTATGATTACCTTATGATTATGAGAATACAATGTATGTGTGGTGTACACATGAGCTGAGATTACTATTGGTATTATGCATACAAATATGTTGCAATAATTGTGTTGCTACGGGTATATCGAACAAGCGATGGATCAGAATATTTGTCGTTGTCTTATCAAGCGATGGATAAGGGTTTTGCCGCTGTCATATGGTAGAGCGGGTCGCTGATATGTCGAAGCGAGGGATACCATTGAGCCGCTGATAATTCAAAGCGAGAGATATTATTAAGCCGCTGATATAACGAAGTAGGACTTGTGAACTATTGTATTAACTGCGCATATTGATATCATTGTATTGATGCAGGTATGTTGAGATATCGATGAAACTGTGTGGAATGGGGATCACCTCTTGAGTCCAATGGGAATAGTGCACATGTATGGGGGTCACCTCTTGAGCCTACGGGGCAATGTGGCACGTACATGGGAGTACCTATTGAGCCTGTGGAGCAAAGTGATTACATTCCTGATTATGCCGCTGTCATGTCGAAGCGATGATGCCACTGTCGTGTCGAAGCGATGGTACATGCCGCTGTCACATCGAAGCGATGATGCCGCTGTCATATCGAAGCGAATGTACATGCCGCTGTCACGTCGAAGCGATGATGCCGCTGTCATGTCGAAGCGATGATAATGCCGCTGTATTATCGCAAGATGAATCAGGGTATTTGCCGCTGTCACATCGTAGCGTGGGTCGCTGGTATGTCGAAGCGAGGGATATCCATGGAGCCGCCGATAATTCGAAGCGAGGAATATTATTGAGCCACCGGTAAATGGAATACTTGTCGTTGTTACACGAAGCGAGGGGTATTATGACATGGAACATTTATGCCGTTGTCATGTCGAAGCGAAGGTACATGCCGCTGTCACGTCGAAGCGATGAGTTTGGGAACAAAGTGCTACATGTGATGTGAGTCATCTCTTGAGTCCGAAAGGAACAAAGTGCTACATACATGTGAGTCACCTCTTGAGTCCACATTTATGCCATTGTATACCACATTTATGCCGTTGTATACGTAGCGATGGTTTATGCCGTTGTATACGTAGCGATGGTTTATGCCGATGTATACGCAGCGATGGATTACGCCGATGTATACATAGCGATGGATTACGCCGCTGTACACTAACACTAGATTACCCCGATGTATATGTAGGGATGGTTTATGTCGTAGTATACGTAGCGATGGATTATGTCGTTGTATACGTAACGATGGATTAGGCGATGTATACGTAGCGATGGATTATGCCACTGTATACGTAGCGATGGATTTACACCTCCGTATACGTAGTGATGGATTATGCCGCTGTATAAGTAACGATGGATTACGCCACTGTATACGGAGCGATGGATTATGCTGTTGTATACGTAACGATGGATTATGCCGCTATATACATAGCGATGGATTATGCCGATGTATACGTAGTGATGGTTTATGTCGTTGTATACATAGCGATGGATTATGCCGCTGTAAACGGAGCGATGGATTATGCCGTTGTATACGTAGCGATGGATTATGTCAATACGTAGTGATGGATTATGTCGCTGTATACGTAGCGTTGTACACGTAGCGATGGATTATGTCGATGTATACGTAGCGATGGATTATGCCATTTAGCTATGGATTATGCCGATGTATACGTAGTGATGGATTATGCCGTTGTATACGCGATGGATTATGCCGTTGTATACATAGCGATATATTATTATGTTGTATACGTAGCGAAGGATGATACCGTTATATACGTAGTGGGGGATTATACCACCATTGGGCGATGAGTGGGGATTGTATACCGCCGTTGGGCGATGAATATAAATGTGCCGCTATAATGTTAGCGATGGGTATTTTATATTGCTATTGTGTTAGCATTATATTGTGAATGTCACGTGTTGACATGCACTATTACGAGTTGACGATGATATTGTGGATGTCACGTGTTGACATATACCGTCATGAGTTGACGAGGATACTATGGATGTCATGTGTTGACATGTAGGTGTCACAGGTTGACGAGATCCTTGTGCCGAGTGCCGTACATATAAGTGTATTCATCACGTATTGAGGTAAACGTGTTACGAGTAGGGGTACCTTTGGGTATACTCGTTGAGTTTGCTACGGCCCAACGACTTGTAGTGTATGTAGTTATCGAGGGAATTACATATATATGTCGATGTGGGTATGGTGGACATTGTCACACCTACACATGCGAGTATGGGATAAATCCTAACGGATTGTGATTGATTTGTGATCAAGTGGGACATTGAGATATCCCTTGTGAGAAAGGATTCAAGATTCAGATTTGAGAATTCAGTGCCTTTTTCACTTCGAATTCTATCTGTACTAGATGATCTCTCATTCTGAGTGCGTTTCAGCAGCTAGATCAACTTCGGACCGGTCTGATCTTTACTGCTCAAAAATATAGTCCATGTAAAACGAGAGTAATCATCAATAACAACAAGAGTATACCGCATTCCCCCTAAACTTGTTATTGATATAGGACCAAACAAGTCCATATGTAATAGTTCTAAGCAACGTAAGGAGGATTTGGCATTCTTATTTTTGAAGGATGATCTGATCTGTTTGCCCATTTGGCAAGCTTCACAGATCTTATCCTTGGCAAAGTCGATCTTGGGCAGACCGACAACTAAAGCATGTTTACACAGGCTAGATATAGTCTTAAAGTTGAGATGATTCAAGCGTTTATGCCATAGCCAGTGTTTATTATCATTATTCGCGATGAAGCAAGTAGGATTATCAGGTTGTGCGAAATTCCAGTTAATCTTATAAGTATTTCAAGTTCTGATTCCTACAAGCATGGTCATGCCGTCTGATGTTTTGACAGTGCAGGTGTGTTTGTGAAATTCTACAGCATAACCATTATCACATAATTGACTTATGCTAATCAGATTATAGCATAGATTTTCAACTAATAGCACATCATTGATAATGATATTACCATGGACAAACTTACCCTTGCCCACGGTCTTACCCTTTGAGTTATCCCCGAAGGTAATCTTTGGACCAGCACATTCTGTGATTTCAGACAGCAGCTCGATGTTTCCTGTCATGTGTCGAGAACACCCATTGTCTAAGTACCAGTCCGACACTTGTTTCTTCAGTACCTGTCATCAAACATAATTACTATTGGTACCCAATCCTACTTGGGTCCAGAACAGATTAGCCCTTTGGGAACCCACACCTAAATCAGCTTTAATGGCTTGTGTGTGTCTGGTGTGATGTGTGCTGATCTGTTCGATGTTGTGTGTGATGATGTGTGCAATATGGAAGCCTTTGATTCTTATAAGGTAATCTATATCTTCGTTGAACTGGTTGTGAGTTATGGTAGTTGGATGGTCTTCCTTGCCTTAGATCTTGCACCTTTGGGTTTGGTCTGATAGACACAAAGCTTGCTGGTGCCTTTTCCTTGGCTTGGTTAACGTACCCAATCCCTTTTCTCAAACCTTGATCCCCGAAGGTGACTCCCGTTTGAATTGTAGGCACTTCGGATTCATATATTGTGCTAGATCTAACAAATGTCATTTGTTTGATTTTGTTCTTTTCCAACAACAACTCAGATACATCTTTCGTGCATTCATTGATGCCAAAGCCTATGCCAGTGATGTCACCGACACTTCTTTGTACCTCTTGCAATTCTTCCAATGATGCTCTTGATTTTGTCCATGTTTTGAAAATGTGAGAAAGTTTAGCATTTTGTGTGCTAATTCTCTTATTTTCTTCATGGAGCTGTTCGTAAGAGATTTTCAGCTTATTCAGCTCGATCTTTAGATTATTGCATTCACCTAGCTCAGAGTAGCTTGGTTTGATATGGTCATCTGTTTGATCTTTGGTTTTTGCTTTAGTTTTCTCAAGTGATTCAGCTAATATTCTATAATCATTAGCGATGTCTTGCAGTGCAGACATGAGCTCTTCTTGTGTGAATTCATTTGAGTCAAGATCGAATACCTCGTCCATTTGACTCATTTATTTGTCTGCCATTAGGCATTGGATTTCCTCTTCGCTCTCACTGGATGAACATTCTGAGCTTTCTGATTCTGAGTCAGTCTGAGCCCACTTGCTGTTATCTTCCTCTGCTACCAGAACCTTTTGGGACTTCCCATGATGATTTTTATGATCTTTGTAATGCTTCTTTTTCTTGTCATCACAATGCCTTTCTTTTCTTTCATCTTTCTTCGGTCTGGTGCAGTCTGCAATAAAGTGTCCGGTGTTACCACAATTGTAGCAAGCCTGATCGTTAACATCATCGTCTTTTCTCGATTTATAGTGATGAGAAGGTTTGAAATTCCGTTTGTTCTTAGACTTGAATTTACCAAATTTCTTGATAAATAATGACATAGCATCATTACTTATTTGTTCGATAGATCGGTCTGTTGAAGGGGTGGTTTGGTCTGGAATGGCTGCCAGTGCTTTGTTTGGTTGAGAGGTGAATGGCTCTGCTTCACCTCTGGTGATCAGTTCAAACTCATACGCCTTAAGATCTGCGAACAGATCATGGAGTTCAACTTTGTTCAGGTCTTTAGACTCCCTCATTGCAATTGTCTTGACATCCCATTCCTTTGGCAATGCTCTCATTACCTTCAGAGCAATCTCTCTGTTAGAGTATTCCTTGCCCAGACCATTCAGTTCATTGATAATGCCAGTGACTCTTTCATCAAACTTGTTTAGAGTTTCTCCAAGCTTCATTTTTATGCTCTCAAATCTTTGTAGAGCTACAGTCAGCTTGTTTTCCTTAGTCTGGTCGTTCCCTTCACATAGCTGTGCTATCTTCTCCCAAATTTCTTTGGCAGTTGAGCACATTTTGATCTTACTGAACATGTTCTTGTCCAACGTCTTGAACATGATGTCTTTGGCTACGTTGTCTAGATTGGCTTTCTTCCTTTCTTCATTTGTCCAGGTGGCCCTTTCTTTCTCGATCATCTGAGGTTCGCCACTTAGTCCTCCTAGTGCAAGATTCACTTTTAATATTTTCATTGGTCCGTCTGTTATGACGTACCACATATCGTCATCCTGTGCTGCCAGGTGAGCTTGCATTCTGATTCTCCAATCATCATAATCTTCTTTTGAGAACATAGGAATCTTGTTGAATGATGCCATCAGTCCAAGTATCTTTGATGATTAAGACAACTTGCTCTGATACCACTTGTTAGGATCGGTCCGGAGTGTTTAGAGGGGGGGTGAATGAACACTCCTTTAAAATTAATCCTTATTGATTTCTCTCAGGTTAGTGAGTGAAATCTATTTCTTAATCAACTTCTGAGCAGAACAGACCACTGAATATAAAAGTGCGGAACGATCTGTTCTTGACTAGTAAGAACGGCTTGATGGCTTAGTAAGTGTAACTCAGTACGGAATGAGAATAGACAGAATATGTTTCTGGAAGTTCGAAGAAGAATCCTTCTACGTCTCCCCTTCTTCCAATTAAGGAAGGATTCATTAGAAGACTTTGAGTAATACAACCACTTGTACAACCCCGATTCAGCTGGATTTATCCCACTACCAGACTGAAACTCCTAGTCTCTCGATCTGTTCAGACACAAACTGTCTGACAGTTACAATAGAATCTCACTCTTCTATCTTAGTATAAATACAAGAGACAGAATGACTTTGTCTATGCACACAATGATCCTATGACGATCAAATATTACAGTATGATGTGCTTATGAAAACTTTGAGCAGACTGGTAAGATGAATATCTTTTAATAACTGTTATGCTCAAGAATGTCTAGACTTGTAAGCTTGTGCTGTTATGTTTTCTTTTCATTTCTTGATTGATCAGTCGTCCTTTTTGAGCTCTCTAGTTGCGTCCTTATATAGTCGTTTTGTGAGGGCCCAATCCTAATTATGTGATTAATGATCACACAATGATAATTATAGCGTAAACAGCGGAAGATTTGTTTAACATTTATTAACATGTGGCCCTAAAAATTTCGGCATGACCTCATCGCACGAGGAACATACCACCAACACAAATCAACATATACTGAAAATATATATCATCAGTTCATATCCAGCATACACCAGTTAAACTGCTAAACAGATATCCACATTGGGTGAAATAAACTAAAATACATGAACTCCATTACATGCACCAGTACACCGGTGACACCCCGATGTTCATAATTGGTCGGGAATTAATATATATTGGTGTAGGGTGTAAAACACATAACAAAACGTGCAAAAACACACAATGAATCGCGGACACCTACTAAAAGGTGCAAAAACACACACTGCTCGTGCGATTCACCGACCACCTTGTACTTATCCGCTCCGTTCGCCGCCGTCCGACCACCTCTAGACGATACCGATATACCACCGTGTTCCTTACTCAGAGGCGCTTCTTTCAATACCAAATAATTGAAATATGGTGTTCGAAAGTTTTTCGATTTGGTCTGAAACGAACGAAGTCGCGACAGTGAGGGTTTCTGCACTTTTGGTTCGATTTCTTCGAATCTACTACGAATTGGACGACACCAAGGCATTGTATCTCTTCCTTGCACCTAGACGAAGATTTATATACCGGTCTCCGCCTCTACCGCCGCCGGAGCTCGCCGGAATCGGCTGAAAAGCGTGCGTGTACTGTGTGCGAAAATTGGGTAAAACTCGATGCTCGATTTCTCGACTTTGCTTGATAATTACCAGCTAATTTGGACTATAATTATTGAAAAATAATTTGAATTGGTGAAAAATAATTTACCAAATTAATTTCTGATGTAATCGCATCAATTTAATTACCCTAAATTGGTTAAGCTGTGACTAAAATTGATAACCCATTTTTAATGATTGGTTTATTGAATTGTGAATTTATATTGATATACAGTGACTACTTCGACCCTACAAGCTCAAGTACTCCTGTAGATCGAGAATTAAAGGTATGTTGCGATCGGGTAACATACGACAGGTATCTGTATCATTTGATATATGATTTGTTGTTGAAGTCTGTGAATTACGTGAGATTATGTGGCTACGTGATTTTATTTAAATTATGTGGCATTCATAGCATGCATGATTGGAACATCGGTGTATGAAAATAAATATTTTGTTAACACACATCATTTTTATACATACATCGATGCATGACATACACATTGAGCTATTATCCTTGAATACCCTGATATTTCTTGGATTCTGATATCGAACATTGGGGATTGGTACTGCGATACTATGTTGGAATTACATGGCCCGATAGGCATAGGGAATCGTGGTCCCCTTTGATTGATATGATTTGTTGAGACGGGGGATTGGTGGCACCTTGCTGATGTCATCCGTCTGGATATCCCTATATGATTATGTGATGTCAGGACCTGGGGTTGGTGGCGCTTTGCCGACGTCCATCCGTCTGGATACCCTATAGGCTTGACAGGCTCGAGCTATTCTGATATGGTTGGACTTTCGTTTATTGATTCAGATATACCAGTGGATGGGTGTACGATATGATACCGACATGACATGACATGGCATGCATTGCATTGCATTGCATCATAATCACATTTTATAGATACATGTTGTATATTCCATGATAGTTCCATATTGGGCTTTTGCTCAACCCCCAAGGGGGGGCTATTGTTGTCTTTGTGTGTGGACAATGGCAGGTTATACAGGTGGCAAAGACCCAGAGAGTGCATGTCTGGTGGAAGCCACACTTGAGAGGTTTATTCTTTTGTTTATCCCAGTATTATATGTATATGTTTACCAAGGGTTTAAACCCTGTGGTGTGTGAGGAGTTCATGTATTTTAGTTTATTTCACCCAATGTGGATATCTGTTTAGCAGTTTAACTGGTGTATGCTGGATATGAACTGATGATATATATTTTCAGTATATGTTGATTTGTGTTGGTGGTATGTTCCTCGTGCGATGAGGTCATGCCGAAATTTTTAGGGCCACATGTTAATAAATGTTAAACAAATCTTCCGATGTTTACGCTATAATTATCATTGTGTGATCATTAATCACATAATTAGGATTGGGCCCTCACAGTATGGTATCAGAGCATAACTGGGAATGCTCAATTTTGAGTCTTGTGTACACTTGCATAGGCACAAATAAATGTGTGCGCTTTTGTTTGAATTATTTGACTTATTTGCTCTTACTTGGCTTGCCTTGCCTTGGTATGATGTTACATGAGATTGATATGTGAATATGTTGATTTCGTGTAGTAGTGATATCGCTCACGATATTAATACTATACGATTGTGAATAAACTGTTATATGTGGCAGTATGAGGTAGGGAAAGAGTGTAATCGGAGACCTACTATCAATGAAATGCTGAATGATTTTAACTTTGTTGACTAAATTAATGTATAGTATGGGTATCGTTTATGGTATTCATTCTATATAACTTGGATGTAAATGGATGTGGTTAGAGCAATGTAATTGCTCCTAAACCTATTGGAAGTAGCAATGTCGAACGATAGATTTGCTGTGATGATATTGTCCTTGGTGTTGTTTGAGCCATCTACATTTTCGGCACTGAGAATGCTGGAAAGGGTGAGACGTTGCTTTGATAAGATGACAGATGGGTTTAACATTGTTACAAATAGTAAAGTAATGAACATGTCGTATAAAACATCGTTATATGTTTTGAAGATACGACTATGTGCGATTTAGATTTTGAATTTTGGAAATATTCTTGGGGATTTTATCATTTAAATAATTTTTCATGTATTTCTAATGAAAGTGAATAATGAATTGCAACAAGTTATCTGTTGCAAAATGTGCATTGATTGTTTTGTCTTGATTTGTCTCCTATACGTGATAAGTCTAGAGCTGGGTATGCACAAGTTATCAAATGCTTACCTATCAGCTACGGAGATATCATAAGGAGAGCAAAATGGCAAAATTGGTGTTGGTAATTTGTTTTATCCACCCACTTTATTTTTTTAAGTGGGGGAGGTTATTTTCTCTGATCAAATGATATCTGGTTGAGTACTAATTGTTTTTAAGGAAATTATATTACTTATCCTTATGACATGTTATTGTTGTTTGGATAATAATATGATTATCCGGTGAATGATCAAAACTACTGATGATCACTTTCATGATGTAGTTCGATTTCTTCGCTTAATATGTGTGTGGAATTTTATAGCCTGGTTGTCCAAGCTGAAATTCCTTTATGTTTGTGCGATTTCATAGATGCAGCACAGATGTGTGACACGTACTTATTACAGAACGAATGTATATCTATACCGACGTGATCTGGACTCTGGGCAAAGAATTAAATCAATGGTAACATAGTTGATTAAATTTTTGTTGACATAGACATGCCGGATGTGGCATGGATCCAATATTTTAGCCAATTTTATTTATTTCATACTCGGAACTGACATGACCTATGCACGTATGTGTATGGATCTCGTGTTCAAGGAATGCTGATTTTCTTTGTTATGGATTTGGATAGAATGTGCATGGACCCGAATATTACCTTGGCATAGACTCCATGCATTGTGGTCAGGTTTTGGGAAAGAGTCCTGCATATATTTCCAGAGAGATGAATAAAAATATCTATTTGGGAATCATGACTATTTCAAAGCTTTTTATGTACATAACATGATTCGACTTGAATGAGTAGAAATTATTATGATATTTTGTATGACTATGAATTGCAGTTCTTTACGTATGCTAATGGATCTGCACTCTGAGTAGTATCAGGTGTCAATCTAAAGCCAAGATGTGCCAATAACTATCTTATAAGCTCGATATATGGTTAAGCCATATGAGTCTTCTAATTTTTGATATTGTCATGGATTCGATGAGTCAAGTGTTTAAAAAAAAAAAAAAATCCTTGATTTGATTGTGATTGTTTCTATTAATGATCTCTTGGTTAGTCCAAGATGAAAATATGATGTGTTGGAACACTGAAAGTTAATATTTCAGATTCTATGTACGAAATGCTTCTGATCAGCTGTCCAATTTGAATTTGGATTGCAAGAATGGTAAACATTGAGAAAGAAAACTGGTCTTTGTAGGATATCTGAAATTAAAATTTTCCGTTTTCCTATGAAGAAGTGATGAGATATGCCAAACAATCAAACGAAAATTTTGGATGAATAAAGTGATACTCTTGTGCCACGTCATTGTTCGACATGGTATTCCTGTTGCTCCAACTAAGGTTAAAGCAGTGTTAAACTGGCGAAGACTACTAATGTTCTTGAGATCCGATTGTTCATGGGTTTTTAGCAGGATTTGTAAAGTTGTTTTATCGAAAAGTTTGTTTTAAATTTGCTAAACCTGTTACTCAGCTGACACAGAAAAATTAAAAATGTATTTGGTCAGATGAGGTAAAACACAAGTTTTCTAAATGAAAATGAGACTAACCACTGCACCTTCATTATTAATTCCTTCCGGCCGGAGGATAATGGTTTGCACATCTGTGTTTTTTAAAAGGTTAGGTTACGTCCGCCAACTTAAATTTTATGAGATTCGATACCCTGTACGTGATTTAGGAATTGGCGGCAATTGTTTGCTTTAAAGATTTGGACGCCATTGTTTATACGGGGAAAAAATTCATTATTTATACGGACCACAAGAGCTTGAAATATCTATTCTCTCAATCTACTATCTATATGACGCAACACATGTGGATAGATCTCCTAAGTGGTTTATCTTCTGTTGTTCAAATCACCAAGGTACACGTAAATGTTCGTATCTCAGGTTAGATATTTGATTCTTATCAACGAGGTTATTGTATGATTGATTTCTTATGTCAAATGTTCAACGACATAGTACTTTGATTATGGAATCCGAAGAATTATTATCTTTGGGATATATATCTGATTTTATCTTTTATTTAAATGACACGGTCAATGGATTGTCCGTGAGACTCTAGAATTGTAATATATGTATATGTAGGTATACTTAAATGTATCATTTATCCATTAACGGACCAAGATTGGTGAAATCATTTGTCTTGATTTTAGTTGTTTAATACCCAGAGTTTATTTTCAAACATTTGCAACATTGTAGAATGCAAAACGGATATTCTAGATTGCAAGGACTACATAGTATTTGTAGACTGGCAATCACACTTCGTATATTATTTAACGTAATAAAGACTGTTGAGAGTATTTTATTTTCTCGATTATGTCTGAGTAAAAGTTTGGTTTTATTTTGAAATTCTGGTATTCATTTCAGAAGACATTTGAATTGAGTATATGTTTGACTATATATATATATATATTATTCGAATCCTTAAGACATTGCCATAAGATTCGGTGGATGCTCAAAGGATGGAAAGCTGCCGAGACTCAGTAAGCTAGTTATAAGAATAAGTGTGGATGCTTCTGAAAATGGTAACAGACTAATCATTTTCAAAAATCTCTAATGTTAAAGGTATGTTGAGTTTTGTGACTATTTCATAATCTTGTTTGTAATATGTTTCGTACTTCAACATTGATGAATTACGAACATTACTTGATAAGTATTCTTCAATCTGATGATGTTGAATTTATTTTTTCAACGTTCTGCACTGAATAATTACTTTTGTGTTCTATATTACAAAGATGGTTTCTTATAACCATTCTAGATAAATAAACTATACTCGTCCCTCGAGATTCAATGCATTAGTAATTGATTGTGATTCAGCTTTATGCTAAATGAATTGAGTTATGCAGTTGATATTTTTCCGATTATAGTATTGACATGTACTATAATTGATGAATGATTTATGATCTGCACTTGTGATATTTCGAGGATGAAATATTTTAAGTGGGGGAGAAATGTAAGGCCCTCGTACCGTATTATCGGAAATCAGGTTTAACTTCTCAACAATTATGTGCTTCATCTTATGTCAATCATATGGTTGGGAATAAACATAAGGAATATTTAACATTTTGTAAATGTGAAGTGATAATGAGAATTAAGAGTTAGAAATTAATTAATCAGAATACAATGTAATTAATGAGAGTGGAAATTGACCTTGTACATGTCAATTGTCAGTCGGGTCAGAACATGGGGAATGACAAATATATTTTCGGAATATTTGGATTAACACCGAAATTTTATTAAAATGATTTAGTAAATATAAAATTTGTATTAAATCGAAAGATTTCATTTTTTGTGATTCAAAGAAGGACACGAAGTCAGGTGTGGACTGTACATGTGATATACATGAACCAGTACACCGGTGACACCCCGATGTTCATAATTGGTCGGGAATTAATATATATTGGTGTAGGGTGTAAAACACATAACAAAACGTGCAAAAACACACAATGAATCGCGGACACCTACTAAAAGGTGCGAAAACACACACTGCTCGTGCGATTCACCGACCACCTTGTACTTATCCGCTCCGTTCGCCGCCGTCCGACCACCTCTAGACGATACCGATATACCACCGTGTTCCTTACTCAGAGGCACTTCTTTCAATACCAAATAATTGAAATATGGTGTTCGAAAGGTTGTTCGATTTGGTCTGAAACGAACGAAGTCGCGACAGTGAGGGTTTCTGCACTTTTGGTTCGATTTCTTCGAATCTACTACGAATTGGACGACACCAAGGCATTGTATCTCTTTCTTGCACCTAGACGAAGATTTATATACCGGTCTCCGCCTCTACCGCCGCCGGAGCTCGCCGGAATCGGCTGAAAAGCGTGCGTGTACTGTGTGCGAAAATTGGGTAAAACTCGATGCTCGATTTCTCGACTTTGCTTTGATAATTACCAGTTAATTTGGACTATAATTATTGAAAAATAATTTGAATTGGTGAAAAATAATTTACCAAATTAATTTCTGATGTAATCGCATCAATTTAATTACCCTAAATTGGTTAAGCTGTGACTAAAATTGATAATCCATTTTAATGATTGGTTTATTGAATTGTGAATTTATATTGATATACAGTGACTACTTTGACCCTACAAGCTCAAGTACTCCTGTAGATCGAGAATTAAAGGTATGTTGCGATCGGGTAACATACGACAGGTATCTGTATCATTTGATATATGATTTGTTGTTGAAGTCTGTGAATTACGTGAGATTATGTGGCTACGTGATTTTATTTAAATTATGTGGCATTCATAGCATGCATGATTGGAACATCGGTGTATGAAAATAAATATTTTTAACACACATCATTTTTATACATACATCGATGCATGACATACACGTTGAGCTATTATCCTTGAATACCCTGATATTTCTTGGATTCTGATATCGAACATTGGGGATTGGTACTGCGATACTATGTTGGCATTACATGGCCCGATAGGCATAGGGAATCGTGGTCCCCTTTGATTGATATGATTTGTTGAGACGGGGATTGGTGGCACCTTGCTGATGTCAGTCTGGATATCCCTATATGATTATGTGATGTCAGGACCTGGGGTTGGTGGCGCTTTGCCGACGTCCATCCGTCTGGATACCCTATAGGCTTGACAGGCTCGAGCTATTCTGATATGGTTGGACTTTCGTTTATTGATTCAGATATACCCAGTGGATGGGTGTACGATATGATACCGACATGACATGACATGGCATGCATTGCATTGCATTGCATCATATATCACATTTTATAGATACATGTTGTATATTCCATGATAGTTCCATATTGGGCTTTTGCTCACCCCCAAGGGGGGGCTGTTGTTGTCTTTGTGTGTGGACAATGGCAGGTTATACAGGTGGCAAAGACCCAGAGAGTGCATGTCTGGTGGAAGCCACACTTGAGAGGTTTATTCTTTTGTTTATCCCAGTATTATATGTATATGTTTACCAAGGGTTTAAACCCTGTGGTGTGTGAGGAGTTCATGTATTTTAGTTTATTTCACCCAATGTGGATATCTGATGATATATATTTTCAGTATATGTTGATTTGTGTTGGTGGTATGTTCCTCGTGCGATGAGGTCATGCCGAAATTTTTAGGGCCAAATGTTAATAAATGTTAAACAAATCTTCCGCTGTTTACGCTATAATTATCATTGTGTGATCATTAATCACATAATTAGGATTGGGCCCTCACACGTTTATACCAACGACATTATTTCATTTTCTGTGCAACTCTTGACTCTGTTCATTCTCTGAACAAGCTTCAGTTTTATTCTTTTAGGCACTTTCCCTTCTGGTCTGTGCTTTCGGTGTCTGTCAGGTAGGCTCTCCTTTGTCTACTTACCTTTTCAGGTAATCGTCAGTCCTTGGTCTTTTTCATCATTAATTGCATCATTAAAAGCTTCAATAAATAGCCGTTAATGATTCGGACTGAAGAACGAAGCTTATCCAACCTTGTCTGCTCTGATTTGATCTTCATTGAGCTGATCTCGTGCTTCGATCTGGTCAGACCAGTTTGCATCGATCTGTTCTGATTTTGCGATAGACCATATCGGTGTGATCTGCTTTGACATGGTTTTACGGCTTGATCGGTCTGATCTGTTTTGTCATATTTAAAATCCGGAACTAACAAAGTGGTTTAATGTTGAAATTTTTTATAGATGGCATGTATGAGGATTCCCAATTGTTATAAAAGCATGCACGATTATTGTGATAATACAATAATAACGGGTTAAGGGCGTGGGGTCCTTATTGTAGCAAAAAAAATTTGGAAAATCGCAGATCGCGATCGACCGCGACATTACGCTGAAATTTGGAGATGATGAACAGTACCCGTGATCGACGGCGAGAAGTTGCCGATTGATCACGGGGAGTCAATAGATGTTGGCGATAGATCAGTATGGAACGTCGATCGACCGTGAGTGTTTATTTTTGGCAGATTGTTCTCGCGATCGATCGCGAGAAAACGGCGATCGATCGTGCCCATGTTCCTTTGTTTTTTTTTTCAAACTTTTGATAAATGTTGGGATTTTGGAATTGTTTAGTAGATTTTCATGGCGATGTCTACATTCTAATGGAAATATTACACTTTAAATGAAGGGGCTTGAGTTGAACTGTAGTCGATTATGTACTACTCGTTCGAGTTAATCGGTAACTCATTGAACGCAGGATAAGATGGGATGTCTTGAGTAGTTTTTGATTAATCAACGTGTTGGTATGATGTAATTGGAGGTTGAGTGCATGCTTGAGCATGTGGTTGTGTACTTATAATTGATCGTGAGTTATTAACTGTGTATAGCGAATAATTCACTGAATCTCGGGGCAAAGGCAAGGATTAGCTCTTGCTATTGGATTATAAGGTACGTGAGACGTACGAGCATAATTAGATATATTATTGTCATGCTTATGATTAATATATTAGTGTTCCAATAAATTGATATGTATTAAGAATTGTGGTAATGCCGCTGTTGAGCGAGCAATGGGTAAGACGTTGTCGTTGTTGAACGAACATTGGTTATGATACCCCGCTGTTGAGCGAGCAAGAGGTTAGCGTGCCGCAGCTGTTGAGCGAACGATGTAATACAATGTGATGGAATAGTGAAATAATTAAATAAAGTATATTTGATTTCTGTAATCATTATTGAATGATTTACTATATTTGATTATGGAATTGGTATTGTGAGAATGAGTTAAGTTAATTAATGTAATGATTAACTGATTTTTGGAGTTTGATGATTTTGGCTATTGTGAGAATATGAACATGTGAGATCCCATATGATGATGATACTATACAGGGAGTACATTTTAAATTTACAGCTTTATATTCTATAAACTACGAACTGTGAGATTGATGTTATTGAGATTATGTGATTGGTATGCTCACCCCGTGTGAGGGTTGTTTCTGTTGGAACAGATAGAACAGGTACATCACTGGCTCTGGAGTTGAGTTCGAGCAGTTGATTGGAAATGCTCCCAAGGTTAAGGTGCAAATATTGGTATTGGGTAATACGCTTATACAATAGATACACATTTACTTATTCAATGTTCGCATGTGAGCATTCTTATGTGTATATGGATTATAAGGGCTTGAGATTTCTCTTTTCATTTCTGATGTGCGCGCAATTAATTATGGAAAATTGCATGATGAATTGAGATATGTTAGTGTATTATGAGGTGTATATTTATGCTAGTCGAGCTGTATTGGGAATTGAGCATTAATGGAATTAATGTCGAAAATTTTATAGATGACAAGTTAACGGCATTGAAGTGTGTATAAGAATTCCCTAATAGCATGAACATATGTACTAATATACGTGATAATGCACTAATAACGATTTAAGGTAGCGATGTTTTACGGTGAATGTGGACCCCTGATTTGAAAGCAACCCTCAAGGTGTAAGAGTGACTATACGATGTGTCACATTATTTTCTCCGACGTTGAGTGTAATAAATTCATGGTGCAATTTGCAATCAATTACTATCCATCTACCTAAATCATCAATAGTTAAAAGAAAAAGTACAAAATTTCATTTTATTTGCTCCAAAAAAAATCATAATAATATTGAAAAATGTAAAATTAATTCTGTCGAAATATTGGTGCAACTTTTGCAACGTGCGATGCTTTTGTCTCTTTCTTTGGCCCCTGGCTCATTTTTGTATTGGACAACCCAACCATTCTCAAGTCACCTTCCATTCTTTATCATAAATTATAAATTGTAAATGTATCCTTAATCTTTATCAGAAATTATATATTCAACATGCTAATTTTAGATTTTAGTAAAAGTCTCTTTTGCAAACATGCGGCTATGACCATGATCTAACTTAAGGTTAATTAAAAATCATTCGAGTTCAAGCTTGAATTTTTTTTGGTTCTAACAGATTAAGGTGCTACTAGAACTCGGTTCAACTTGTATGCAACTCTATCTAGAGAGGCGATTCTATATGTATTAGAGAGGGCCGATGCCGCTCAATTATATATATATATTATCCTTATCCGCATAAAATTACATTTTGCATCACTTAAATTATTTTTATCGTATTTTATGTTATTATTTTTGTCATTCCATTGCATAAATTCTAAATTCGAAATTCACCCAATGCATATCATGAATCTGCTTAATAACACAATGTCTCCGATCTAGATAAAAGGATCTTATCAAATATAAAATTGTTTTGCAATATATACATATCATTGTATCACTAAAGTAATAGATGGGAAATAATCGTTCTCAACTTAAAAGTTTAATATTTATAGGCGGAAGCCAAAAAAAAATAGAAAAAAGAAAAAAAGAAAGAAGTTAAAAATAAATTAAACTTTTTAAATTTTAAATTACCAACATGACAGGAATCATATATTTTTTTTTAATATAGACTAATATTTATTGACACGTGATGCATGTATGTACATTAATTATTATTATTTTGAGTACCTTTTTGTTAAAAATGTAAAGATTGTATTAACATTAAATATATAAAAGTTATTATCATTTAAACTTACGGGGTGTTTTCAATATAGATTTTTATTGACTTTTAATGACTTTTTTAAATGATTGACTTTTATGGAGTTGATATATTTCTATTGACTTTTATAGAATCCCATTGAGTTATAAAAAGATTTGTATAGAGTCTCGTAGACTTTTTCAATAGATTTATATGGACTTTATCGACTTTTAATGACTTTTTAAATGATGGACTTTTATGAAATTGATAGATTTCTAATACCTTTATAGAATTACAAGGAATTATCAAAAGAATTTTATAGACTCTATAGATTTTATAACTTATAATTGATTTCTTTGAACTAACAATTGAACATAAACAACTTTCTTCAACATATAATTTTTTTTACTATTAATGTAAACACATTTTACTTATTTAACAGTCAAAATGTGAAAAATATCTATTCAATTCTTTTGCATGGCAAATATTGAACAACTTTTTTGCATCTTCAAGATGACGACCTTGAAGATTCAGTTAATGTTGCTATATAATTGTAATCTATAGTTTTGTGTAATAAAACAAAAGTTATCTATTAAATAACATTTTATAAACTTAAAATATTTTTTGATGATAGTTGACTACTATAAAAATTCTTAAAACATACTTTTTAAATTAAACATTATAATTTATATCGTTATAAATATCTTTTGTTTTAGAAAAATATTTATTACAATTGTTTATTGACATAGACCCTTACGATCCTTTTAAAAATATATCATCTAATATAAAATTGAGCACATTAACTTGCTATTTTATCAAAATACTTGTGTAAATATTAGTATTATATTGGATAAAAAATAAGATGTAAAAAAAACAATAATTGAAGAAAGAGCCGCACATTAGGAATTAAAGAAATGGTACATATAGAAAACAGGAGAAGAAAAGCCAATGCGGAGGTGGCCGTGTTGGAAATGAAAATAGCAAAGAGTAAAGAGAGATGAGGGTAATTAGGAATTAAAAGTCATTCCAAATCTTTACTATGAGTGGTGGAGAATTTTTAACTTTTTTGGGATGTACATGGGCATCAAAGTTTGTACCTAAAGATTTCAAACAGAAGTCATTAAAAGTCAATGAGATTTTGGATACCTATAGACTTTTATAGAGTTTTAAAAATTCAAGTTTGAATATCACCTGACTTTTTAAAAGTCTACAAAAGTCTGTCTTGAATACCATTAGACTTTTGTAGAGTATATAAAAGTCTGGATTGAATACCTCTAGACTTTTAAACTGCATAAAAATCAATAAAAATCAATAAAAGTCTATAAGATCTGGATAAGATAGTAAACTTCTAATAATAGAGGATTTCATTAATATCTAATACTAAATAAAACATTGTTTGTCCTTTACGCACTTAGTATTTACAAACACCCGGTGCGCAGAACTAGGAAAATATATTGGAAGGGCGAAAATTAATTTTTCAAATAATTAATTATTAAAAAATATATAAAGATTTAATTGTTATGGATGCAAAATATGATAACCAATATTTTTTACATATATTCTAATACAAAACTGATTATAAAAATAATATTAATTTAACACAATAAAAAATATAATTTAAAATAAATTATCTAAATTGTTTGTTTCTTTGGTTAGAAAGTTGACAAGAAATTTGAGTGGTTTTAATCAGTAAAACTAATTTACATTATGCTTTTATAAATGTTTGATGGAAAATGCTAGGGAAAAGAAAATTAGACATTTGAAGAAGAAAAAACCCTATTTAATTTTGCCGTTAATTTTAAATCTAGTTTACAGGTAATGACCATTTTATGATTTTTTTGAAATTATTAAGGACTAAAATCATCCAATAAAATGTTGAAGGACTAATTGTCCAAATCCTAAAGTATAAGTACTAAAACATGCGTTTCCCAAAATCTTAATTGTGTTTTTCGAATCGAAAAATGTTGAAGGACTAAAATTATCAAGTAAAACATGCTTTTCCCAAAATCTTAATTGTTTTCTTCGAAAATGGTTGTTGCAGGAATCGAAGACGGACCTCAAACATGAGAAGCTGATCAACTAACCACTACACAATTGTGACTTCATTGTAAATTAACACATACATATATAAAACTATTTTTGCTGGGGCGTTGGCAGCCCCCTATACGCACCCCCTCTTTCCACCCTACAAGGCTACAAACACTTACACAAAAATATGTATATATATATATATATATATATATCAGTAGTCTTGGTGTTTGTAAACACCATGCGCAAAACACAAACCTAAATTATACAAACACCAGTATATGTTTTGATGTATGTAAATACCAGATATCAAAACTGTTTAATATAAGTGGCTCTGGCAGCCAAATGGCCTTTAAAAAATAATAAAAAACAAGGAAAATGCGATGTATAATTATTGCACGAACTGCAGGTGAAACTTATAAGACTGGTGCAAATAAATTAAGTGGGATATATACTTTAATCATTTATAGTTTCACTTTATTCATTAATTATTGAAACAAACTTTTCAGATTGCATTATTTCGAAGATATGGGATGTCCCATATATAATGTGTCAAATATTCAAAAATGTGATCATATAATTTGTTTCTTTTTATTTGTCACCCACCAACAATACAAGAATAGTTTCTCTTCCCTACCTATAAATTGGCCTTAGAATCCAAGAATATCGAGCTGGACCCTCGCTATGATTTGGAACAGAGTTCTTGAAATCTTGACAGATTTTAAAAGATGTAAACTTGAAGCTCGATTATAATTATAGAGTACTTTATTTCCTTCCAAGAATGCTTCACTACAACTAAGATGCATGTCATTCCTAGACGATTTACAACTTCGTTCAAACGACTCGAGCTTTATTCGTGTACCGAAAAGGGCAACAAGGTGGAAAAATTCTTGCCTATAAGCGAGACTCACTTGTTCGCAAAGGAAATGCCCTTCTCAATGCTTGTGGCCAACTCTTTCTTTGCCTTCTCTAACCCAACCCTGACATACAGAAAAAAGAAACATATGAAGGCCTAAAGCTCCTCGTGTTTTCAAAATCAAAGCTAATTGCACGTATGATGCAAATAGCCCTGAAACTAAAGAGAAGGGGAATACGAAATATGTGCAAATGGTTCTTGGAGCTGAACTGGACTTCCAGTTCTTTAATAAAGTAGTTGAATTGACTTGCTCGCCATTTTCAATTACTTCTAAGTGTGA
>CAJQUN010001494.1:0-62630 GCA_907163345.1 Haberlea rhodopensis
AAATATATATATATACACATAATATATATACACTAAATTATAACCATACTCAAAAACATGTCTGATCTCGTATTTATTTCCTTTTTAAAGTTGGTAAAAATATTTTGGTGTTTTCTTTTATTTAGACGTGGTTGTTAAACTTTATTTTAATTGAATGTTGTTAGTATGAATATACTATGATAATTTCAATGACAAACATTTATTTATATAATACTTGAATTGGTAAAAGTATTTTTGTTACTTTACATGGTTTTAAAAATTGTGTATTTTAGTATTTTGTAATATAATACATGTATATATATAAAAATATAAAAACATACAAACGTGTCAGTGCCGTGTCGTATCCTAAAAATTTTATAAATCTGTGTCGTCGTGTCCGTATCGTATCGTGCCAATATCGCCTTGTCCGTATCCATGCATCGTAGCAAAGAAGTATACGTAAAAGGAGCCATTTAGTGATCTCCTCGTCAACATTAGATTGATTTTGGCATAAAGTTCATCTCCATGCAAATTTGCTACGTTTCATAGTGATTTATTTTCAACATTTTGATCTTTTATGTCAAATACTTGCTTTAATTTGATTCTACACCTTTTAATACTTGTCAAAAATATAAATTATATTTTTATATCCACACAAATGCTATTTTCCTAATGTAACCATCCTCCGAATGATTATCGCCAAATATCTTTAGAACCAAAAATTGTTATTATGGTCCAAAATTCAAACCCCCTAGACTGAGTATATTTGTGATTTTTTTTTTTAAATTCCAAATATACTCTTTATTCTTCTATATGACACCCATAACCCAAAATTCTATATGCATTTTCACGGTTTGTTTGATGATGCCCTTAAGGGTAGTGCCCTTAGGGGCATCATCATCATTCATTTGAAATCTTTTTTTAAAAAGAAAAAAAGATTCTAAATGAATGGTGAATAATGCCCCTTAGAGCAGTGTCCTTAAGGACAGCAACAATGAAACCCATTTTCACCAGGCAAAAGTAACCCTTCACACATACTCCACATCCCATCTCTCACCACAAAAGAAAGAGAAAGAATATAATAAATTAAATAATAAATAAAGTCCATCTATTTATAAATTCCCACCATCCCAAATTTTATTTCTCACTCAAACCAAAACCATTCAACCCACTTCTTCTACTCTCCCACAACTCACATTTTAGTACTTAAAATCAGACTTTCATTCTTTCTTGACACTGAAAAACCATAGACAAATAAGCAGTACAAGACTAGAGCCTAATGGAGGGTTCATATGGTGCTGCTCAGGGTTCACACGCTACGACGTCTCGACCCACGATCGGGTTTCCTCTAGGCACGGTGCTACTGTTATTGGTCATATTCAGCCTTAGTGGTGTATTTTCATGCTGCTACCATTGGGACAAGCTCCAACGATCTTTCTCAAATCGTGCCACTGATCTCGAGGCCAATGGCGATCTTAGCCACTCCGAAACCAAAGACCCCAATATGGTATATAGTTTTTTTTTTTTACATATATACACATACTCGGTACTATATAACAAAAAATTAACAGAATTGTTATTGATGTTTATTTTGAATTATAAATTCTATCCTCTCGACATTTTTTGTTTTGCAAAACTAGTTGTTGGGGGTGTCTAAATAAGACTCCAATCAATTCTTATGTGTGCTCGTAGACGGATATAATATCTGCAATATCTATGGCATTACAAGCTTCACCATCGACACAGTGCAGCCATTCATGTTCCCATGTCACTTCGTATTCGTATGTGCTTTTTCGCCGCCATTGAATACAAAAAAAAATAAAGTTGCCTATCTACAACTTTTGGCGCGTGATTCTAACACAAGTTTTCCTAAATATTTCAATAATTAGGATAAACCCCCAAAAAATTGATATGTGAATTACTATTTATATGTTAAAAGTTAAATTTTTGGTCGTATATATTTAGTTTAAAAATCGGGTGATCCTTCTATTGAAATTGTATACTGGTATGCAATAACATTGCCTTATATTCTTTACATTCTTCTTCTTCTTATTTGTTTTTTTTTTTTTTCAAAAAGCAATTGATTTGTTATGCATTTCATTTTTTTTAATATGATACAAGTTTTTTGTTTTTTTCCAATATATCTCTTTTTCCACGCTACTTTTATTTTTATTGAAAAAACATAATTTTATTTAAGATAATTAAATATTTTAATAAAAGTTAGTAAATTAAATTATATTTTACATTAAATTTAATATCTATACTTAGTATGTCCAAATTACTAATTATTATTTCTGAATTTGAAACGACATCAGGGCCTGCAAGTAATACTAATGCCAGGGGATAATGTCCCGAAATTCATCGCGCTGCCATGTCCATGCCACCCTCCGAGACAGGGAGAAATCACAGTCGAAGTGCAAAAGCCGCCGCAGCCGCCGAAGCCTCTGCGGATTGATGTGCCTTTGCTTTAAACCCCGGTGGTTCCGATGTCTATACGTACGGCGGAGACTCAAATAAATAATTTAAGCCGTACCATGTACATACAATTCGATTCATTTTAAGTCATACCATGTACATACAATAATTTAATCTAATATGTGTTGCAGCATCGAATGCTATCGATCGATCATTACTTATGTTGTCGATCGATCGATAGTATTAAAAAATAAAAAATAAAAGTTTTTTGCCAACGGACCTATGCTCTTGGCTCAATACGATCTGTTTGACACCTTTAATCTTGCACTATTAAAGCATGACCAAAAAGGTTAGTGCTCTAACGTAATGTAGTTAGGTTTTTTGCCTTATACGATTTTTTTTCATTTAACTCTCATGACCTCTCTAGAAAATATTAATATTTATCCATAACGTAAAGTGGGTAAATTGGTTTAATATAATAAGTTGTGTACAATTTTAATCAAATATATTAATTTCTCTCAATATCTTTCGAATAAAAGTAGTTCGAATCAGATCGATTTCTTCACACCTTTTTAATTTTTCTGTAAATTAATTGGTGATTGATGCTTCCAAATCATCCTCTTGCGGCACTAATGACGTAGTAATTATGGGATCGACCTTATAGTTATTTTATATCAAAAATATAGTTGTTGACATAAAACAACTTAAATCTTTTAGATAGTACAGTAGTACAAGTGTTATATTTTAATCAATCTCTAGTATAAGCAATTATTGTTTCCCAACAATCCCCTTGCACTCAGTGGGCAAGGGGGGCAAGTGCCCACCCTTGCCAAAAAAAAAAATTACCGTTTTACCAAAAGTTTTACATTTGATCTTAACAATGCAACTCAAATTTTAAAAACGAAGTTGAAAATAAAAACCAACGCATCCGAATCAACTGTGGCCATTGCGTGGACACCGGTCCCTTTCGTAGGCCGACATGGTTAGACTTTGTTTAATTTTTAAGTGTATCAGCGATGGAATTAATTCAAACTTCAACATTTTATTTAAGTTTAAAAGCTTTGAAAAACTCAATTCGAGTTCTCCAAACAAAACGGTCTAAAAAAACAACTATTTGAACTATGTGGATGATGTTTGAATGGGTGTTTGTTTAATTTGATACATTCTTTTAATAATAAAAAACCAAAGTTGTAATTTAATATATGCCAGCATTAATAGTTGGACAAAAAAAAACAATTGAAAATGTACGAGGATAAAAAGCCAAAGCAAAGCGGGCCAATCGGGACGTATGATTACAGCTCATAGGGGGGACATTAATTAGTGCTCTTACCTATTCAACTAATTATGAACTAGTGTACCAGTAACCGAATATAATAATAATATAATAATTTCCTAGTTGTCATCGAGGAATACTTCTTGGCTACCCCCATGGGCACTACCCCATGGGGGTAGCACAACCCTTGGATGAGCATCATTCGAGATGATAGCATTGATTCGTTTACTACAGTTTAGCCGCGATTTCTCCTTTAATCCGATATAAATTGCACACTATGATGCACGGATACGTGGATATATGAATATGCATATAATTGCATGTAATTTTTGGATTTCTAAGATACGATATGATATATATACAAGTAAATTATAATAAATATTCAATAGTTTTATCCAAATTTTACTTTACAACCATCATTTATAAAATTAAAATTTACATCCTCAACTTTCATTAATTATAATTGATGTGATCCTATATTTTTCGTGTTTGGTAGAATTAAGTTTTTGCGAAAAATAAACGAAGAACACCACAATTTTTACATGAAAAACCCTCAAAAGTGAATGAAAAAATCAAATATTCAGGCTTGAAAGCAATGGTTGGCCCTTCTGGATGTTATGTGGGACAATCGACATCACTTGCAACTTCCGAGTATAACTTTATCTTGCTCGATTAGAATCTCCGTCTGATATTCCCCTAAAATCATATGTATAGTTCATCGGTTATGAGCATTATTTGGGGTCACCTCCCTTACAATTTGGTTGTCATCCTCCTCATGCCTCTTTCCTCTGATTGCCCACGGTACTGGCCTAAGTGCCCCCTCTCCGGATTAGCATTATTCCGAGGAGGTGGGTTATTGCCAACTGGTTAATCTCGGGGTCCTGCCTTCCTCCAAACCTACCAGCTCCTCTTCCCCGAGAATATCTCATCGGAATTGTCCACCCCAGAATATCCACCTCGACCTCTCTTCGGCTCCCTCTGATTCATGGCTACCTCTCGAGGAGGCCTCATCGAGAGATACTGTTCGAAACTCCGTCTCGGCTGTTCAATTGTTTATTCCCTCTGATTTGGTTCATTTCCTGTTTTCATCTCATTCTTCTTTGTTTCATTTTTTGGGCTTCTTCTAAGTTGATATATTTAGAAGTTCTTCCCAGTAGCTCGACATAATCAGAAGGTGGTATTATAGCTAAAGATCTTAGCAATCTCTTTCTCGTAGCCCTTGAGTAAAGACGCTAATGAGTATCTCTGAGGTAACATGGGGGACGTCAAGATATGCTTGATTTAATCTTTTTTATGAGTCCCGAAGAGACTCATTTTCTATTGCTTGAGTCCAAACAAGCTGAGGGTGTTTCTCTTGCAACTTCCTGCTGCTCGCAAATTGATGTAAGAACAACAAGCTGAATTTTGGAAATGAATCTATTATCCCTGATGGCAATTGATTAAACCAAGACTGAGCAGCCCCTGCTAGGGTAGTCAGAAAAACCCGACGTTTCACTTCATCTGTGAGATGGTGAAGAGCAAAGCATTCTCAAATCACGATAAATACTCATCGGGATCTGTGCTGCCATCATAATCCCCACATTCAAAGTTTGGAAATTAGGTGACAAGGGATCATCGACAACTTGATGAGCAAATGGCGTGCTCCTCCGTATTTGATAGATACACCCTCCCTCTTGTTGCGCATCTGGTGTAACTCATCTTTCAGATCTTCCATATGATGGGGCAAAGTTTTATCACTTTCTTCGCCCATCCGACTGGGGAGATCCTAACCTCCTTCACTTCCTCTTTCCACCCTTTCGAAGAAGTCAAGTCTTATTCATCTTCGGTGGTTCTGTCTTGCTGGGGGTGGGATCATAAATTGCTTCATGACTTCCCCCACAGTTTTTGCAATTACTTCAGTTAATCGCTCCATAGGCCACTCCTCCAGTAGGAAATGCCTGAGAATGTTTTGGGACGACTTCGCATCATCATCTTCTTCTTCGCGCACCGAGGACGAATATGATGGGGGATTTGACATATACCCCCTTGAACCTCCGCGACCTTTTCTTCTAACCATACTTCTTTCCTTTGATCTATGTGAAAAATCCTTTTTCTTCAACGTCTTAGCTCAAAGTTTCCCACAGATGTGTCCAATGATGTGATTCCCATATTTTTCATGTTCGATAGAACTAAATGGTTGCGAAAAATAAACGAAGAACACCATAATTTTTTACGTGGAAAACCCTCAAAAGTGAAGGGAAAAAACCACACCTTGTCTAGTATAAAGTCTTCACTATAACAAAATCGATCCATTACAGGACTTTGACACGAAATATGAATAACAAAATCCTTAAACAAATATGCTCTATTCGGAGTCTTTTCTTTCTTGCCTCAAAAGTCCAACATTTTACAATGAACCCTAGGCATGTATTTATAGTGTTAATCACAGTGAGTGGTATGCGAGAAATTCGGAACATGATCTCCTTTGATTTGCGACGTCATGGATTCTAGACGTGTCCAAGAAATCCACGCGCCAATGACCGTACGTTCGTCCAGACACGTTAATTTGGTCAGTTATGTCCGGGTCTTCCGCTATTTACTTTGACCAAAAATCCAAGTAGGGTTTAATGATGTTCGGGTACCTTGTGATCGGTATTCTGTCTTCGGGATTTCCCTGTTCTGCACTTTCGAAGGCTTTGATCCGAGGAAACGGATTAATCATATGACACCAATAATAATTGCATTCCACTATTATTGCATGAGACAGAGCATTCACATTGGATATGATTATTATTGCTGTTATCATTGATTGTGTTTTGATATCGCACTGAGATAGTTGTTTATCTATACTCACGTTGTGTGAATGTTTCTGTAGGGACTCATAAACGTGGGGAGAGACGGGATGTGAGTTATTTTCCCGCTGCGAGCTGAACCACTGCCTAGGGAGTTATCTTGTAGTAGGTTGTTGTTTGTACATATGATGTGTAGTGGATAGGTTTTGATAAACCCTGTAACAACTTAACTAGTACGATACTCTTAATCAGTGCCTGTTATTACTTAATTCAGACTCACATATGTATGTTAACATGATACATAATGGATTAAGTAACGAGGACCCCCACACCTGCCGAAGTTCATATAGCAATTTTCGGAGGCGACAGACGTGATGGGGAGAGCAATGATCCACGAACCCGGGTGGTTGAGAGATATAAATGGCCTCAGATAATGTTCCATGGAGGAAGGCATTGCTGATGTCAAGTTGTCGTAGTTGCCAATTATGCATTAGTGCAAGAGAGAGAACAGTACGGATAGTAACTGGCTTGACCATTGGGCTGAATGTTTCGATTTAGTCAATACCAGGGCGCTGATGAAATCCTTTGGCAACGAACCCAGCTTTGAATTTGTCCACAGAGCCATCAGGTTTTCGCTTGATACGAAAGACCCATTTGCATCCGATAACATTTGTGTTAGGAAGTGGTGCGACGAGTTCCCAGGTACCATGACGAGTTAAGGCGGTAAATTCTTCGGCCATGACAGCACGCTAGCTTGGATCATTAAGGGCTTAGGATACACATGTTGGTTCAATATCAACGGGGTAGAGGATGCAAAGTGGTGGAATGAACCTGTTTGGGTCGAAAGATATTGTTTGACTCCAAATGCGCATGGAATGAGTGCGGGCTGGCTGAGCGGATATTGTCGGTGGCGAGGGCTATGATGTGGATTCTACAGGAGATGGAGAGGGCTGCACGGTGTAGGTATTGGCAGATAATGATGGTTGAAGTAGAGGTACATCTATAAGACCGTGGCTTGTGGAGTTATCGGATGTAGGCAGGACAGTAGGTGGTGTTGAAGAGGTAAATTGGAACTTGGTTTCCTGAAATCGCATATGGCGTGACACGAACACGCATTTAGAGGCTAACTCCATACATTTGTAAGCACTTTGAGAGGTAGAGTAGCCAAGAAATAAGCATGGGCAAGATGGGTAATCCAGTTTCCTAGTGGTGTACGACTTAAGCAAAGGAAAACGGAGCTTGAGATAGTTTGGAAGCTGATTAAAGAGCACCTCAAAGGGACTGCGGTTCCTTAGAATCAGAGTTGGCGTACGGTTGATGAGATAAACAACAGTCTCCATAGCATACGACCAGTATTTCGGACGATGATGTGAGTGATGTAGAAGTGTTTTCCCAGTGGGGACAATATGGCGATGCCTACGTTCGGAGATGCCATTTTGTCGAGGAGTGTGAGGGGACATTTAAGCCAACTGATTACGTGAGCCGTGAGAAAGGGGCGGCGAAGGGCCAAGAACTCACCGCCGTTGTCGGAATAAAGGTTCTTAACACATTGGCGAAACTGTTTTTCAACCAAGACTTTAAAATGTTGAAAAATAGAAGCAACTTGCGATTTGGTGGTCATAGGAAACAACCATCTGTATTTGCTAAAATGATCCAGAAGCAATAAACAATATCGAGAGCCAGTTAAAGATGACACAGTACATATAAATAATGTAAATGATGTAAGCCAACAAGAGATGATTCATTAAAAGGTAGCTGCATAGTTTTATTAACGCTACAGGACTCACAAATATGATATGATACCGACTGTTTATTTAAAGTAGGTAATTTAAATCGAGAAATGACAAAAGCACTAGTTGTAGATGACGGGTGATCCAGTCGAGCATGCCAAGTAGTAGAGGATGTCCGAACTCCAGTCTGTACAAATTGAGCGGCAAACTTGTCAATGTGGGAGGGTGGTCGTACATGAATATTTCTCGTTAGAGAGGGCCACGTGATACCATGAAACGATTGAAAAATATGTGAACGAATCTCCCTTTATTATTTAGCCTTTGGCTCTTTAAATACTAGTCACAACACTAGCTATTATTGAATACAAGATTTGGAAGATATATACATAACAATATTAGATCCAAGAATCATGGTGATTCCATTATTACTTGATATAATTCGATCCAAACACAAACATAAATGATGGATTTGAGTGGATAATTCGAAATCTACTCATTTCAAATCCTTCAATCCAAACACAATCTGAATTCATTTTGCTATATGCGACAAATCTCGCTATACTAATATTACCTCAAGCCCATTATTTCATTAGAACTACATTGGGCCATTATTTAATCTCCCATCTACCGATGCTCGTAAGCTTCCAACAATATCTGCAGCTTCAGACAAATAATTAAGTTTAGGGAAGACATTAGTGGAATCCTAGCAAAATTTCATAACTTTACACGTAAACATTGAGAACAAATCATAATGTTGTTAATCAAACCTTTTGTTTCTTATTTTAAAAATTTAATACTTAATTCCTCAATTACTTTCAAACGGTCCAAAGTCATATATATATGTTTACCATCTACGCTAGATACGTAATTTGCTCTGGCTTGAGCCGTCCTGATTTAAAGTCACTGTGGCTCAGATTGGTCAAGTGACACCTCAATTTCATTGGAATCTTAGGACAATGGTGATGGGCTCGCTCGATCCAATTTTTAAAATATTATAAAAAAATATACTTTTACAGTGGGATTGAAAGTATTTACCATTTTACGGTAATTCGTTACTGCAACAAATCGAAAATATTTTAAAATATATATAAGAAGGTGGCTTTTTTGCCAAAAAATCGGAATAAGTCTCCTTCTTTTAATCCTTGAGTGAACGGGCTGATGAGTATTTCAGAGGTGACATGTGGAATGTCAAGACATGCATGACTAAATCTTTTCAGAAAATCTCGAAGAGATTCCTTCTCCGCTTGCTTAATCCCGAACAGACTAAGAGCTGTTCTCTTGCAACTCCGGCTGCTTGCAAACTGATGCAAAAATAGAGAACTAAACTTCGGGAAAGAGTCTATGATTCTCGCTGGCAACTGATTAAACCATGCTTGCGCTGCACCAGATAATGTAGTCAGGAAAACCCGACATTTCACTCCATCCGTAAGTTGATGAAGAAGTGAAGCGTTTTCAAATCGAGACAGATATTCTTCGGGATCTGTACCACCATTGTAATTTCCCACATTTAGAGCCCTGAAGTTTGGGGGCAAAGGATCATCAACCACATGGGAAGCAAATGGAGTACTCCTCTGCGGAGGATATAGACGTCCTTCCATCTTATTACGCATCTGCTGCATTTCACTTTTCAGCTCTTCCATTTGGCGATTTAAAGCTTTGTCAGTTTCATCATTCAAATGATTAGGAATATTTCTAACTTCTTCAGGCTCTTTTTCAAGCTCTTTTTCAGGCTCCTGTCTGGAGGCCAACTCTTCCTCTTCTTCTTCTTGCACAGTTTCTTGTTTCTGGGGAGGGACCATAAATTGCCTCATGATCTCTCCGACAGTTTTAGTTATCATTTCTGTCAAATGCTCCATGGGCATTCCCCCAGCAGGAAATGACCGAGGAACATGTTGAGATGATCCCGCATCTTCTGGCCCTTCTCTGGGTTCAGCGAACGAGTATGGATGAGAATTGGATCCATTTCCCCTGGAAGCTTGCCCCCTACCTTTACCTCTGGCCATCTTGCATTTTGATTTATTTTTGTTAGAAAATTCGTCATACTTCAACGTCTTTGCCCTAAATTTCCCACAGACGGCGCCAATGATGTGATTCGAGATTTTGACTATAAGGTAAAATAACGTGTTAATGCAAAATAACGATAAACACACCAAGATTTTTTACATGGAAAACCCTCAAATTGAGAGAAAAACTACGGGACCTAGTCCAGTATAAAACTTCACTATAAATATTGATGATTTACAAGATTTTCTAGACACAAAAAATAATCGCTCAATGACTTACACAAATATTTTTAGAGAAATAACAAAAAGGACCGAACAGACATAAGTTTGCTCTCTCGGAGTCTTTTTGCCCAGAAAAAATCCAACCCTTGCTATGAGGTTATCTAAGGGTATTTATAGGGCTGTCCTCAGTAACTAACCCGCGGAAAACCAGCAACATGATGTCCTTTGATCGTGGCTTGATGGGAGCCAAGCGTGTCCAAGAAATCCGCCCCATTAATGCACGTTCAATCCCAGCCGGTTAATTAGTTTTAATTATGACCGGGTCTTCCGCTACACTTTGACCAAAATCCCGAAGAGTGTAAAGGATGCTCGATAATATGCTGATCAGTATCCTGTGTTCGGTAACCATCTCTTCGGTCTAACTTCTGCTCGGCGTTTTTAGAGTTTGTATCTTCATAAATGAATTTTACCCGAGAAAATCAATATGTCATACGACATCAATTATTATTATTATATTATATTATATTATATTTGTATACATATGTAAATATGTATATGTATATGTATATTATACATATAATATATTAAACGGATGCAAAAGAATGTGCTTATTACTCCGTTTGGTACTATAAATGTGAATGTGCTTATTATTCCATAAATATATAGACTAAAGTAGATGTGAAAAGAAGTAAAGAGCTAATATAGTTTATAAAATCTTATATTAGGACAACTCTCAATAGACTTATGCTATACAAATTTTAAATTTTATTCCCTTACACGTTACAACCCAGTTGGTAATACGACACACAACTTTCTTAACTTGGGTCGGGTATGGCAATATGGGTTGGTAATTCGGTTGAGCCGGCCGGCCCCTTTAGCATGTCTTCACACGCACATGAAAAAAACATAGGATAACAGAGGTACGTGAATTCCAGAGAAGATAATTTAATTAATTTCCATTAGTGTCATTACAAGATGATAACTAAATAGTATAGTAGTAAGTGGTAGGGTTAGGTCACCTTAACATCGATATTATTATTTATATATAATATGCTCCAATGATTCATCAAAGGGGATTTCAATAATTACAAAGTTGCTCACTTTTTAATTTGATTCCCAAGTTAATAATATCATTTTATCTTGTCTTTTTTATCTTGCCACTCTGTATGGCCCTCTCTTATAGATATCCCCCCATGTAATTTTGTACTTTTTTTATTTTTTATTTTTTTAAAAAAACAATACGTACAAATTACAAATACATATAGAATGGAAAATACTTGTATTGACCGGGTTTGGACCCTATTTATTGATCATTTCAATGTGATTGGTCTAGAATTGTTAACATATGGATTTTAATATTGAATTGGTGTACAAATGAAGCTAAAACTGGATGCATTAAAGTATTTTATATATAGAACCATATCATATTATCTTTTTTTTACTGTTCCCAAAATTAAAATTGAAATGGACACGAACTCAATTCGTTTATAAAAAGAGGGGGGGTCGACGACCACTAGACAACTATCTGATCGTCATATTATATTATCTTTTATAAATGTAACATTTGTCGTATAAATTTTATTTATGTCAATTTCCATGGCTATATTGGGCTTAGCATGATATGAAGCGGAATCGAACTTATTATGGAGGAAGTCTGCCAATGTCAATTTCATTATGTGTGTGTGTAATATACATGTAGATATTGAGGGTTATTAGCAACGGATCCTTTATGATTTTTAAATTAATTAGTCAGATTATACTCACGTGGTTTGAAAATAGACAGTAAATCATTTATAATTTTCAAAATATACAGTTCTGTGTTTTGAGAATATGCAGTTTACCTCACGTGGCTTGTGAAAATAGACAGTTTACACCAATGTAGTTTGTGAATAGGTACAAAACACGTCATCCGTGTATACCATGTTTTGAAAAACACAAGGGATAAACTATCAATTTTAAAAATCAAATGAGGGTAAACTGTCTATTTACAAACAACGTTGTGTTACACTGCTTATTAGGGATATCACATTGAGGTAAAATATATCTTTAAAAACCATATGATAAAGTATCTGTTGTCGATATCACATGAAGGTGGCAAATATTCTTGAGTCATATATGTAGCAATAAAATGTAAAATAAATAGTACATACATGTGCAGAACCAGCTCATAGTGCATGAATGTAAATTTTAATATAGAAAATATATTTTTTTCATCTTTTTACGAAAAATATTATATCTATTAAAAATTACTCAGTTACTTAGTATATGTGATAAGTTCTTTTAATACAGGGAGATCTCGATATTAGTATTTTCTAAAGGATCGAATGATATAAGATGATAGCATACAGGTGAGATGAGATGTGTGATTTTATTATTATTCAATATGTAGATAAAATTATTAAATAAAACTAGTTACACGATAGTATGAGCATTATTAGATTTAAGAATAAATTTATTATTTTGAAATCAATTAAAAGTTTAAATAGACAAAATATTAAAGAATTAACTTGTCCATTAAATATTAAAATAGGAAACAAAACTTAAAATAGAATATCACTTATGTGTATATGTTTTAATTTAAATAACACTTTCTTTTTTTGTTACAATTATTCAGACAACAAAATACAATATGCGAGTAAGTTATAATAAAGTAGGATATATATATATATATAATATGAGATATTGGATAATTGTGTTGTAGGAGGATTCACTTAATCGATCCCATTTAGTAAGATAGAAGCTTGATTGTTATTATTTTTTTAGAGATCTTAGTGTTGTATTGTAATAATTGTAGCTGCTAGGAGAATGATCGAACCATGAATCTTGTGTTGTTATATGTTTTAAATATTTGAGTTGCACATTTACCACTAGTCATAACTTTTGGTAAAGCTGTAACTTAGGATTAAGTTATATTTTAATAGTTATTTCCCTAATTATACAAAATCTTTCTTAGTTATTCTTTCTAATTAATCCTTTCTTTCTTTTTCCATTAAAGGTTGCATTAAGCCACTAGTTTTATTACATCACGTTAATTAAAATAAATTATATAGAAAGAGACTAGGCCAAGACCTCTTAGAAATGTAAAATATAAAAATACAATTATTAATTAAAAATATTGCCTCTTTACCTTCATGATCCCAACTTCGTATCCATGTGACTAACTAATTAACTAACTAAAAGTTCATCAACCCTCTCACGTGCAAATTAATTCATTTGTATTTAAATATTTCTCTTTTGGTTGTGATTTTTTTAATTTTTTTTTAAAGAATACAAGATTCATTAGAAATAGACTTATATACTCTCGAGACTATATATTAATTAGTTGAGTAGTAATTCATTTTTTTCAAAGTGATAAACCTTTAACTTTTGTAGTGATTATTTTATTATTATTTCTAATATTTTTACACTTATAAATTCTCATAAACAACTCATTAGTATTCGACAACATAATTAGACTTTGGGTCCAATTAACAGCATAATTAATTAAATAAAAATAACAGTTGTCATAACCCAATGAAAAAGTTAACAAATAAAACAAACTGCAACGAGATTAGGTAGTTCTTATTGTTTCTTAAATCCATACTAAAGTGATGTTTGCGTTGGTTGTATCAGGAAACTTACAAGTCACCCCGACTCATTAACGATCGGGTTATGTTATCATTTTTGTTAAATAAAAAAAATATTTAATTTTTGAAAATGTAATATACATTAAATATCAAAGCTTACTGTTTTACCAAAAGTTATAGCTAGTGATAAAAATATAACGATATAATCTTTTAAACTGTACAATAGTCCAAACGTCATGGTTTTACTACAAGATAATAATATATTTCAAAACTAAGTTGAGCATTCCGACAAAAAAAAAAAAATCTATTGAATTTCTAGTCTTGGGAAGAAGGAGGCTCAAATACGAGTCTCTGATATAAGAACTTGAGTAACAACCATTAAAAATTAAAACTAAGCCTTGGTGTCAATTCCGACACAAATTTGATCCCGAAGGATCTAAGATTCACATGCAAAATGGATTGCTAGTCTCGGTTGAATGCAGAATATTCGCATGGCTTGTTCAAATATTTTTAGGAAAGGACACGAAATCAAATTTAATCGTATAAAATAAACTACACATACCACACACACGTCAAAATCACCATTGACTCTTATTTCAATGTTTTTGTTAAAATTCTTTATTAATCGATATCGTATATCTATTATATATTAAATAATATCACTCTACCTAGATTATAAAGATACATTATCGGGATTTTATTGTATAATGATTGTGTTATTTGAGATTAAGAATCATTCTTGTGATACAATTATCTCATATGAGTAAAAAATGAAAGTTTAAAATGATTTATAAGGAGTTGTAATGGACTATTATAGGCAATTGTGTAGAACGATGACGGATATAAAGTAGTTGTACTATGATCTCATTCTGCAGTCGCGCTTACGATAATATGAGCCCGGGGTATGACAAATCTACCAATTTTAAATTAAATTTCACAATTTGCATATGTATGTATGGATAGTATTTTAGCGGCATTTACTTAATAAATCGATAAAAATATAAACTATAACAAAAGTTTGCAATTTTCTTTGATGGGAAAATCTAAACCGAAATGAAAAAAAATCCGGATATAGCTAGCAGTCTCCGATTCAATCTTTGGACCCCATTGCTTCCTTAAATTTCTCTCCGTGTGGACCCAATTTATCACTTTGTTTGTACAATATTATCCCATACTAGGGGCCATTATTATTTTTCCTCCCAAAAAACAAAAATTCGAACTTAGTCCTTCAAATTTCCCATAATTTTTCAAATGTCCTCCGATGACATAATAATTAGGATGACCTCGTCTTTTTCTATTGGATGGGGTCCTAAGGGTTGTTGTCTTAATAGTATTATCATAATTTATATTGAATATTTTATTTATAATACTACACATCGATGATGAATATGCTCCTAGAGCACTCCGATAACATCGAAATTTCTCATTATCACATGCTTAGTGCATATATATTAACTTTATATATATTTTGAAAATCTTAATTTTTTTGATAAAATATATTTTTTACAATCAAATGTTATGTTCAAGTTTTATTTAAATATAATTTGTTTTTCATAAAAATGAAGAGTATTATGGGGGGATATTTTTTCATTAAATATCAAATTTGAATTTTTATTTCATTTTCCTACCCCTCGAAAAGGTATATAAAAAATGATATGTCATGGATACCAAAAGAAATCTGTCAAAAAAATAGAGAATTAAACTTAAGAACATTAAAGATGTATTTAATACTCAATCAAAATAATTATTTAAGAAGAATTAAAGTTTAAATTATGATGCTTTATAATAGTTTTTTCATTAAATTTGTGGTGATATGGTCACTTTGGGATTTCGAAACAATATCTATTATAATACTTTGATATAAACAAACCAATATGAATGAATAAGTACCCTTTTATTACCGAGTGAGACCAAAAAATTTCATAATCAATATATGTCACATATTTCATAGTGTAAATGATTATTCAATTAATATATCAAATCCAATATGATCTTTGAATTCATATGATAATAAATGTTATACAAGTAAAAGAAAAAAAAAAAACACATGGTCAACCATATTAAATAGGATTAATATTAACAAAATAACATAACCTTTAATTCTTAGTGTCAACCTTAATTTTATAACAATGTAATATTTTATTTAACAAAATAAAATAAAACTAAATAATTTTAAACAATATAAATTCTCCTTGCCAAAAAAATCTAAAAACAACTCATTCCCCTAAATAAACCCAAAGAAAATGAATTTTTTTCAGGATTTGAGTATTGATGTGTACAAAAATATTTCGCATAAAAAAATGTAATAAAAAAATACTAACATTTTCAACTAAAACACAATATCAGAAGACATGCAAAACAAAGTCGTGTAAAAACAATAGTATATTTTGGGGGTTATAACTGCAATTTTTCAAAAATTCTAAGAGCATTTTAAATACAAGAAATCGGGGAAGATTTCGCTGTTGATCATCATTTCAATCGCAACAAAAGAACAAAACAGAAGACTCCATGGAGAAACAGAGCTCAAACATCAACAGCAATGGCAGCTCTATCTCTAAGGTTAAACTACTGTGTAGTTATGGAGGCAAGATCCAACCTAGGCCGTCGGATCATCAGCTCTCCTACATCGGCGGCGACACCAAAATCCTCTCCGTTGATCCCAACGTCAAATTCTCCGAAATCCTGGCCAAACTAATCAACCTCACCAAGAGAAACGAATCCTCCGAGGTCTCAATCAAGTATCAGTTGCCCGACGAAGATCTGGACGCGTTGGTCTCCTTAATCAACGACGAGGATGTGGAGCACATGATGATCGAGTACTCCCGCATGAAAAGGACTTCAACCAAGCCCTCCAGGCTCCGCATCTTCGTCTTCGATAAATTCGGCCCGATTATCAACCCGCAGGCGAAAGTATCGATCCTGGATCTGCCCTTGAACCCGGATTATCTATTCGGGTTCGATAAGGAGTATCAGCCCAGTATCGGGCCTCCGCTGGATCTGCTGCAGATTCCTGGAATGTTTGAGGAGAATAAAGAAACTACCGAAAATCACGGGATTAGCCGGAAGGAGGCATCGGAGTCTGCGGCGGAGACGGCGGTTTACTACCGGATGCCGGCGGTGGTTGACGGAGGCGCGTATCCAAACGGGCAGTTCATGTTTGTTCCGGGCCCATGCATGGTAAATGACAGCAGGGAACATGCTGTGTACAGTTTAGTTCCCATGATGCCCTCGGTTCCGGGGCAGAAGATGATTGTTTCCGGAGGAAATAATCAGCCGGTGAGGGTTAATCAAGGTAACTTTTGAGTGTTATTTTGCTAAAATCAAGGGATTTAATGCGTAAGTACATAGTTAAGACGATAAGGTAAGTTGAGTAAATATGGTATCTGATTTTTCATTCTTTTTGTTCATTTCGAATTTTTATTTTGTAATTTATTTCTGGAATCTTGCGAAGGTTTCTTGAATTTTGTTTTTTTGTTTTGCTTTGGTGTGTAATGTATATATTTGTTATAGTTTCTTTGGTGGGCTATTTCTTTTCTTTTATGGGTAGATATTTATCAGAAATACTTATATCCACCCTGATTCGAGGTTAACTTATACACCACTTAATATGAATATATTAACCTATCAATTATTTTAGATCAATCATATTAAGTGGTGGGATCATTTTAGATCAATCATATTGAATTTAATATTGAGTTTGTATATTATTATAAGGCCCGAAACTTGTTCATACAAGCATTTTCTGATATTTGTAAATTTATCACATAATTAGCGGCGCCTATCAGAAAAAAAGAATGATTTGAAATTCAAATGGATTACAATGCGGCTTAAACGTTTGGAATATAAGGTTTTTAGGTTCTGGAATATTCAAAATTCTTATAAATAATAAAGTATTAATTTTAAAGGACATATGATGATGTAAAGTTTTTTGGTGATTTCTCTATTTTGTTTTTGAATAATTCATGAATTAATTGACGTAAGAGGTTCTCGTATGAAGCTAAGTTAAAAATCAAGGAATACCCTTTGTTTTTCTTATATATTTTAAAAGTCAAGTTATAAACTTTGAAATATGGCTATTAATAGAAATTTCCCACTTAAAGTTGAAAAAAGGGCATTAATATTTAACATGTTTGAAAGATCAGCCACCAACCTAAAGAGGTATTAATTTTTTTTTTTAATAAGGAAAGTGGCTAAAGATTTTTCCGCACAACGCCGAACTCAAACACTAGTTTTTTTTTCAAATGGAGAATGGCCTTTATCAAAAAGGTTAGCCCCGAAGCTCGTATTAGGTTTTCACTAGTGCAGAAAGTGCCGATTATGTGAACCCATATGAATAATCTAAATAACATAATATAAAAAAATTAATACACAGATTATTATTATTCAACGTTTACGTTCTTGAATATGTAATATTACTAAAATGTTTGTACTAAAATGATCATATCTTTATGAAAAGCATATTTGTAGAAATGTGCAAAATTGATGAGTGCTAATACGTGAGGACATAACTTGAAAACTATTTTATTAAGTATATTTTAGAAAAAAACAGATTTTTTTTTAAAATTTTATTTTATTAATTTCTTTAAATTGCAAGAAATTTAAAATTTTGAGAATTATATTGTAGATTTGTGTTGTTTGAACTTTTAATCGTTTCGTATGTTCTAATGTTGTTATCAAATATATAATAGTAATTGTGCATAAAGTTACGTTTAAGGCAAAATATGTATAATTATTACTTAAATTTAGGAAAAACTACAGTTGTCTTCCATGTAGATAAATGCAGACACACAACAAAGCAAGAGAGGTGCACTTGCCCTTCTTAATTTTTTTATTACTCCTAAAATTATATTTTACTCTTTCAAAAGTGTATATTGCCCCCTTTAAAATTGTCGTTCCTTTACTAAATTTTTTTCTAGCAATTTTGTGTTATTATTATTTCCCCCTCATTTTGGATTTTAAATCCACCCCTGCGACATATGGTTTGAATAATAACGGATTGACTCAACTGTAGAATAACTGCATCACATCCTCTATTTTGTAATAGATATTGGAAAATTACAAATAGACTACCATGCGATTTGACATAAAAATACATAACAGAGAAGATGTACATTATTGTTTAAATTAGAGGGATGAAATTTTAATTTTTCAAACTAGATGAGGTCTATATATTCTGATTAATTAGAGGTAAGATATATTGTAAAAAGCTATTATCTTGCTGACATACACATACTACATAAATGTCTAAACTCTTTCTTTTTTAATTTCAAATGATTCTCTAAATTTATTTTGAAAATCTCTAAATCTAAATTTGAAATTATGCTCTCAAGAGATGAAAAATAGAGGGGGATTGAATGATATTTGGTATATTAGGAAAGATATTGAAATTATTTTTTATTACTTTAAGTAAATCTATGTGATTCCAAATTCACATAAATATCCATAAACACTTGTCCAAATATACATGGAGACTTGTAGGATATTTTACTCTGGCACGTTTAAGTTCAACTCACATCTTGGGCTTTGAGCTACCTACACCCGTAGGCCCAATTAAACTCACATCTTGGGCTTTGGGCTACCTATTTGCTTAAAGAAATAAATTTCAATCTGAGAATTCGACATTGAAAGCATTTATAGATAATAAATGAGGAAATTACATATAAGTTCCACTTACCAAAACATGTTTCAACTAATTGAGAAATCTTCTTTCAACTAAATACTTCTTTTAAAAATATCTTTCACATAAGTCTATTTTATGAAACCCTAATCTAATTAATCCATTTATATGACGTAAACACCCCTACAATTGCTAGGGCACAGTCGGCTCCCGCGCAACGCGGCTGTAACCATCACTCCCATCTTCCACAATACCTACCCAATTAACGTCGTCATGGGGCTCAAGCATGAGGTTATCAACTCGTAACTGAAGTTTGTGTTCTCAAGGAGAAATGGAAAGTGGGAAATGACACTTTGTGCTCGATCTGCTTGTGCGATTACAGAGATGCGGAGATACTGAGGATGCTTCCGGATTGTAAAGAGTTTCACGTCACGTGCATGGATGCTTGGCTGAAGCTTAAGGCTTCGTGTCCCGTCTGCTGGAACTCTCTGTTGCTTACGCTCTTATCCACATCGATGCAGGAGGTGGTGACACACGTTACAGATAATTACGAAGATACATTGAAATTCTTCAGAAATTACTCAAACAGGGAATCGAATTCAGTATTCATAAGCACACATAACATTGACTTTTTCAAATTGGTTATAACGAGTTTGTTAGAAATTTCTAAAATTGTTGTGCTTTTTATTATCTGAAAGTCGGTTTAGTTTTAATATGAAATAATTGTTCCCAATTTGAACGTACGATTATTAAAAAATTATTGGAAAAAGTTAATTGTTGAAAGAAGAAGAAAATAGAAGATTACTCATACGGTACATGTAAAAATTGACTCATGCGATGCATGTAAAATTTGAAGCATACGGTGCATGTCAAAATTCACTCATGCGGTGCATGTAAAATTGAATCATGCGGTGCAAGTCAAAATTGACTCATGCGGTGCATGTAAATTGACTAATGCGGTGCATGTAACAAGTACGCATGCGGTGCATGTAAATTGACTCATGCAGTGCATGTAAAATTTATTCATGCGGTGCATACAAATTGACTCATGCGGTGCATGTAAATTGACTCATGCGGTGCATGTAAAAATTGACTAATGTGGTGCATGTAAATTACATGCACCTATAGACTCATATGGTGCATGTGAGTCTATGTGGTGTATGTAATTTACATGCACCACACGAGATTAACAAGGAATTACATAGTGTTGCATGTAATTTACATGCCGCTAGTCTATCGGTGCATGCAAATTACATGCACCGATAGACTCATGTATTGTCTTTACCCAAAATATAATATATCGGTGCATGCAAATTACATGCACCGATAGAAACTAAACAACTCATGAGGTGCATATAAATTTAATATACATGCACCACTAGTTGAAAACATATATTTTTGGTGGATTGAGTAGAAACAATTTTTTCTTATGTGATGCATGTAACGTAATATACTTTCAATTGACAAGAAAGAAACAAAGTTGTTAATTGCATGAGTTGAGTTCATAGCTATAAACTTGTGTCTAGCGGTGCATGTAAATTACATGCATCGCTAGACTCAGACATTCTCATTAACAAAAAAATCACTGGCATGTAAAGAATTATTTGCAAATATTAATTCCCCAAGCTATTGAACCTCACATCCATCCCAAGCAAAACATAAACTTTAACAAATTTCAAAATAAAAAAGAAGCAGAATATTTTCAAGATTTTAATAAGTCGGTGCCTGTAAATTACATGCACCGTCGAGTCTATCGGTGCATGTAAATTACATGCACCGATAGACTCATAATTTGTTGTTTCAATATAATTATTTAGCTTTTCATGATGATATTCTTTTCTCCCAGCAGACATGAAATTTATATTAAGGGCTTAAGATTTTAAGTCCAGAAAAAGATCAGTGTTATTTGTTGCAGATATTTAAGTTAGCTGGCCAGGAGCCAATTTCATTCTCCCTTAATTTCATGCTTCGTCACTCTCCCACACTAACAAGTACAAAGCACAGTCGCACATCTCTCTCCGAGCTACATGAACACTGAAAACGTACAGTGTGTTTTTCGAATTTATGCTAAAACATCAATTATGGAGCTGATTGCATGTACCGGAAAATGATGCATCCGGTGGTTACACCGCCTTCTTCGGTGTGATGTCGCGGATAGATGAGGAGAAGGCGGCAGCCAACCATTCCTTCATCGACAGTGTGATGTCTCAGATTCGATGTATGCAACTTGACGACGGTGTATTGAAGATTGTTCGGAAGAGAAGACATTATTAACGACGACGTGTTAGAGTTAATTTTGATAACAATTTAGGGCTATTTTGGTCATTGCAACAGGAAATTGACTTAGTTGAAAGCAATAATTTTTGGTAGACTGGAACGAAAAAACTTTCTCCTCCTGATACCGACCCGAAATTTGCCCATAATAAATTCATGTCTAAGTATCATAGTTTTAAATCTAATATCCACTTCCTTTTAAATGTCGATTTTAAAGCCATTCTTTAATCACCACCATTGCACCAACGAGGATCCGCAGCCAATTTGCTACCCTAGCAGTGCTGGTGAACCCTCCTTCAGCAACAATTGTTCGGGTAATGATATGCTAGTATAAGGGTATTACTCTCATGCTATATTTAAAGGTCCAAATTTAATTTAGATATGTAGGGTCCACTTTTTACTCTCATGATGTATCTAAAGGTCCAAATTTTATTCGATGTGTGGTCCACTTTTTATGTGGACCACACATATCCAAATCAAATTTGGACCATTATTTTTTTAGGAATCTTTATATGGATGTTATCTTAGGTAGCAACCAAAAATAAAAATGGCTTTTGATATGGAGGCAAGAGTTCAACTCTTTGTCTTTGAAACGATATTGTCCTGGTATGGTGCTCACGGTTGCAATGACAATTCGTTTCCCAGTATACAACGACTATAATTTGTGATAGGAGTACACCAAATCACAAATCCTAAAACCACATGTTTAAAGACACTCCACAAAAAAAATGGGATGGACAAGTTGAATATGCAGAAAATTTGCTGTCAAATCTTTGATTTGATCTTATAAAAGTGTGCTTAATTCCCAATAGAGTTGTTCTATATATAGTGCAGCATTGGATGCCACGAAAATACACATCTTGAATGTATTTTTCCATGAAAACTTGCATTAATACGCCAAAGGGTACACAACCATTAACAAAGACCAACTTTCTGACGCCAGGCAGAGCAGACAGCGCATAGGCGCATCAAATGCGGGGACTATGCGCACAATACTCTGCCTAGAATTTATTTCGATGTAGAGTGGCGCCTAGGCGCCACCCCTGCTGCCCAAGTTTCCCCCAGGCAGTTTTGGTGTCCTATTGTTGTTCTTTGTCATATTCTCGACTTTTACATGCTTAATTTCAATTCATTAAACATATTTTTCAACAAATTTAAATATTAGATTATTACATTTATGCTAACTGACTGTAACTATCTATCAAATAGCTCTCCGGAGTGTCTGGTTAATGGATGCAACTATTTCCTAATCATATGAGGAAATAGGTTATGGCTCTACCTTTCCAAACTATTTAATGGATGCTACTTTATGGTATTCTACTATATGAACTTAATGGTTAACGGACTATCTTAAGGGAGCCTATATATTGCCTTTAATGGCCCTACAATGTGTCTTAAAGAGCTAATGAGCTCATTCAAGGGCAGGAGATAATTGTACAACAATATTATTATCTCCCTCTTGAATGCACGGGATTGCTCGGACGAGGGTTTCTTCTCTGCTTCTCAACCCAATTTTTTCTCAAAATCTTGAGTGCTAATATGTGGGTTGTTCAAAGAAACCTTGCTCCCAACCGTGCAACTCTTGAGAAATATGACATGGTTGTATTCGGGGGAGTATTTGGTCGTTAATCGTGTTGCATTGGGGTATTATCTTTTAGAAAGCAAAAGTACTCTTTAATTAAGAACTTCGGCATACCTCGATCTATATATTTTCCTCCTATAATTGATTATAGCCCTTAACTCGATCGACTGATTTTTCCAGCAAAAGATTTCATTCAAACAGTCGAACTAAATATAATCTTATGATAACAAAAGTAAATTAATTAAAATTCGAGACAAATGAAGTACAGAGAGGAAGATATAAACTGAGATACGACGATGGGAAAATTATAGAAATTTGAAACCCAAAAATTTCCAAATGTTTAGAGTTTTCGACATAAATTTGGCGCAGAGACGTGGGTAAGTGCGAGCACACGTCTCAGTCCTGCCGACTTGAGTCACTATAATTCTCAAAATGGCAAACATCTTCTTCCATAAACCATTACCTGATATTATTGACTTGCATACGACCACACTCCTTTTTTGAAGATGTTGTCAAACAAATTCGAAACGTAATCCCAACCTCCAAGGTCACAAGATTTCCATCTCACGAATAGTACTAGAAGCGTGAACCCATGAGATTTCAACTTGTAATGCCCGATTTTTTTTTATTTTTATTTTTTGGAAACTTGTCTATTTTGGAGTCTCACTCCTCATTCTGAAATCAAGAAAGGCAAGCTTTTCATCCGGTTTTGCTAAGAGATTCCCAGATCTAGAACTCTGAGTCCCTGTCACATGAAAGCTCTCAAGCTGTGAGAAATCAACGAGCAAGGAGCCCAATCCGAGAAATCAACTTGGCTCAATTTCTGTAGTTCAGTCTAAGTAAACAGTACCAAGAAACCATAAAATGATATACCATAAATTATTTTTTTTTTTTATGATGACTCTCGACATGTAAATTTTTGACATTTTTCGCATCGCTTAGAAAGTCATGCAACGCGACAAATTTGCCCAACTGGTGGCTTCTCTCCCAAATAAATCTAGCAAGCAAATTAATAACTTTAATATCAAGTCACAACATGGCATGTGGAGGACAAGCAAAATAAGGGGTTCTGGGAGGTGGCATACAAAAGTTGCAATTCTTTGCTTCCCATGTAATTAATCAAAACGAAGGTACAAAGAAGACTATGCTGTAGGACATGGGTCTCTATAAAAATACAGATTTTGTCTCCTGCATATAATGACCGATTATGTATCCATAATAATTCGCTTAATCGGTGATCAATTAATTAATTGGTCTTAACTTTTTGGACCAATATGACAGTATATTATGAGTCAAGGAGAAAATATAGCAGGCGTGCTCTAATATTTCAATGACAATGATACATATCTTGATCCCGTAGTCCCCGGGGTAGATTACCGAACAAGGATTGAGTGATGAACAGGCTCACGGTTCTTCAAACCCTAATTAGTATGAGCGAAGATTGGATGAACAACCAGTACCCCTAGCACCACAAGTAACACAACAGATTCCACTCTTGATCTCTCTCACTCTTGAGCTTTCTGATAAGAAGTTCCAGCTTATCAACAAATCCCAAGGAAGAAGCATTCACCCTTTCAACATCGTATGCCATATTCTTTGCGAATGAAAGATGTTAGGATTGTGACTAATATCCAAATCACTTGCTTCGATTTCTTGAGTGACGGTTATGACTATTAACAGAATGGTAGTTGAGGATTTGATGAGAAGTTATTCTCTGCATCAAGTGCAGCTGGGATAGTAGTCGGCTAACTGCCATTCGATGGCTATATATATATGGCTTGAAGTCTCAGAAACACACCACCAGATTATTCCAGATTTTCGAAAAAGCAATAGGAGAGTTTCTCATTCTTTGGTGATTGTGTGAGATATGTATAGATTGTTGTTCAAAAGAATTGTCATTGGAATTCATAGGAGTGACAACTGAGAGTTGAATTCATGTATGTATCGTTGATAGCAATCAATAAAAGAGGAATAATATTGGCCCCCGTGGAGTAGGCAATTGAATCGCCAAACCACTAAATACGTCTTCTTATCGTTTTCTTGTTTATGTTCTTTGATTGATGAGCTGTTCTTGAGCGATTAAAGTTGATGTGTGTCTGTTGATTCAGGTTATCTGGATTAACTTGTACACTGAAATGCTAGTTGAAGTTCTTGATGTTGATTAGTTTTATCTTCAAGATATATATAGTTAATCACACGAGAATTCATCTAAATTTCATCAATTGTTATTGATGTTCTTGAACATCTCATTCTGAGTGTTCGTAAGAAACAAGAAAGATTCATTGGGTTTGATCAAGATACACAACAAAAGAAAATGAGGCTGGAATTTGTATTGAGGGACGACAGTGTTGCTGGCTCCCTTGTGATGAAGCCAATATGCATTATGAATTTCCAGAACCCAAATTCTTGGTATGATCGAGTGATTGGCGTCTTGATTTGAATCTCTTTTGCTGGAAAATTAGTTGATTTTTGTCTCAAAAAAGGAAAAAAAGATTGCTTTGATAGAATAAGACATGGCCATAATCTTCCCTTGCGCTGAAAATCCAAGAGTGGTGGTAGACATGTTTCTCTTGAAATCAATGGTTTTGAATCTGGATTTTTTATCACTTCATCTTTATTCTCTTTTTCTTTGGATTTAGCTTCTCGAGAATCCTTAAAAACGCAATTCAAGTATCGAAGCCTCTCCTTTTCTTTTTTATTCTTCTTCATCTACGCCTTAAACTCAATGTTCCCACAGACGACGTCAATGATGTGATTTGACTTTTTCCGTGTTCGGTAGATTTAAATGTTTGCGGAAAATAAAAGAAAGACACCATATTTTTTACATGGAAAACCCTCGAATCGAAAGAAAAAACCACGGGACCTAGTCCAGTATAAATTATCCACTATAAACCATAATTTTTACAATGCTTTGTTGTACAAGAAATGAGCCAAAAATAAATCCAAGACAAACTGAATTCTCCTCTCCGTTAAGGCCGAGAGCCCCTCTATTATATTGATTATCTTCCTCTTTTTATACCTGCTAATTCCCCCCATTATGCCCTCTAAATTACCCTCACTAACTCCATAATCATCTCTCATGCCTCCCATTCTGCCCACTAATTATGCCCCAATTGCCGAGAGATTTCTCCCTAAAATGGATAGCCCCAAATCCCCCCTTGTTGAGTCAAAATCCTCCATTTAATACATGAATCTTCCCCCAATTACACCATCCCTTTATTATCGGCCATTATTCCTTTAATTTGCTCCCATTAATGGCTCCCATGATTTGCCCCACCAATTGCCATTAACTGCTCCATGTCCGGGAAATCCGGGTTGATTAACTGCTATAATCGGGTCTTATACCGTTGTTTGATTATGTGGGACCGAACAAAGTATCATCATCTTCGGGTATTTTCTGTTCGGGTGTTTTCCTGTTCAGCAATGATTTTACCTGACGTGGTCTAATTTCCTCACCACATCATATATATTGTTAGATTATATGTAAATTAATGTTGTGTAAATTATTGTTTGTGTCAATTGTGAAGACCCGGTTCCCCTTTCAAACTAAACATTTATGTAAAAACTCGGTCAAAACCAGTTTCTCCAAAATCATGGAAATAATCTTAGAAGATATGGCTGAATCGGGGAAGGAAATCATGGATTTCATGAGATTATACCTCTCGACTTTCGCCTCTATAAATATCGGATCTTTCGCAATGGAAAAATTACACAAACTCTGCAGTAAAAATCACACGTACAAAAACCCATCGGTGGTTTCGACGGTTCTAGCGAGGAAGAAGGAGAACTTTTGCAGCCTTTTTTCAACCCAAATCCATTCAAACAACTTCTGAAATAATCTGTAAGTGGACTTGCTGGTTAAAATCATGTTGGCGTGTTAAATCTCGATCGAATGTGAAGTAATTTTAAAATTATGAGATTCTGGCAATTCGAGATAAAACATGATTTTAAAACATTTTAAATTTCAAAATCCACTTTGTAGAATATCAATGATGTCATATGACATATTGATTTCTCGGGTAAAATCCATTTATGAAGACACAAACCCTAAAATTGCCGAGCAGAAGCTATACCGAAGAGATGCTTGTCGAACCCAGGATACTGATCAGCATATTCTCGAGCATCCTTTGCCCTCCTCGGGATTTTGGTCAAAGAGTAGCGGAAGACCCGGTCATAACTAAAACTGATTAACCGGCGGAGATGGAACGTGCTTTAATGGAGCGGATTTCTCGGACACGCTTGGCTCCCATCAAGCCACGATCAAAGGACATCATATGGCTGATTTTCCGCGAGTTAGTTACTAAGGGCAGTCCTATAAATACCCTCAAATAACTTCATAAAAGGGTTGGAATTTTTCTGGGCAAAAGACTCCGGGGAGAGCAAGCTTGAGTCTGTTCGGTCTTTTTTATAATTTCTACAACGTTAGTTGTGTAAGTCATTGAATAACTTTCTTGTGTCCAGATCCTCTTGTAAATCAGTAATATTTATAGTGGAACTTTATACTGGACTGGGTCCCGTGGTTTTTCTCTCAATTTGAGGGTTTTCCACGTAAAAAATCTTGGTGTATTCCTTTTATTTTTCGTACACATTTACTTCTACCAAACACGTAAAATAACGGATCACATCATTGGCGCCGTCTGCGGGAAAATTTGATCTAAGGCGTTGAAGTAGGACGAATTTTCTAAACAAAAAATAAATCAAAGGGCAAGATGGCCAGAGGTAAAGGCAGGGGGCAAGCTTCTAGGGGAAACGGATCCAATTCTCACCCATACATGTTCACTGAACCCGGAGAAGGGCCAGAAGATGCAGGATCATCTCAACATGTTCCTCAGTCATTTCCTGTTGGGGGAATTCCCATGGAGCATTTGACGGAAATGATAACCAAAACTGTGGGAGAGATTATGAAGCAATTTATGGCCCCCCCCCAGGAACAAGAAAATGTACAAGACGAAGAGGGGGAAGAATTGGCTTCTCGGCAGGAACCTGAAAGAGAGCCCGAAAGAGAACCTGAAAAAGAGCCTAAGGAAGTTAGACCTGTTTCTAATCATTTGAACGAAGAAGCTGACAAAGCTTTAAATCGCCAAATGGAAGAGCTGAAAAATGAGCTGCAGCAGATGCGTAATAGGATGGAAGGACGTCTGTATCCTCCGCAGAGGAGTACTCCATTTGCCTCCCATGTGGTTGATGATCCTTTGCCCCCAAATTTCAGGGCTTTAAATGTGGGAAATTACGATGGTGGTACAGATCCCGAAGAATATCTGTCTCGATTTGAAAACGCTTCGCTTCTTCATCAACTTACGGATGGAGTGAAATGTCGGGTTTTCCTGACCACATTATCGGGAGCAGCACAAGCATGGTTTAATCAGTTGCCAGCAAGAATCATAGACTCCTTCCCGAAGTTTAGTTCTCTATTTTTGCACCAGTTTGCAAGCAGCCGGAGTTGCAAAAGAACAGCTCTTAGTCTATTCGGGATTAAGCAAGCGGAGAAGGAATCTCTTCGAGATTTTCTGAAAAGATTTAGTCATGCATGTCTTGACATTCCGCATGTCACCTCGGAAATACTAATCAGCGCGTTCACTCAAGGATTAAAAGAAGGAGACTTATTTCGATCTTTGGCAAAAAAGCCACCTTCTGATTATGATGAATTGTTGGGAAGAGCTTCTAAATACATTAACCTGGAAGAAGCCCAGAGGATGAAGCAAAGAAGAGATGGCAAAACTGGGGAAGAGGTAAACAGAAAGAATAAACCGGTGGAACCAGTCAAAAGAAGTTTTGACCAATTTATACCGATGAGACCACATCGGGAAGTAGCAATGAATCAGAGTATGCCGAAGAGAGGACGGGGTGGACCTCATAGGGGGGGACCTTTCCGAGGAACAATGATCCGAGGAGGGTCCTTCCGAGGAAGAGGATATCGAGGAGGGGGGTTTCGACGTGGAAGATCTAACGAGTCTGATGGAGGGCGAGGATTTAACGAGGAGTTCAAAGACAATAATTTCACTCCTAGAATTAATATAAATCCTGGAAGAGGAGCACCGCAGCCAGTCCCTTGGTCAGCTCGAGGAGAAAGAGTAGAAGGAGAAGAGGAAACCTTGAACAATATTCCTAATCGGGGAACTATACACATGATAGCTGGAGGAACGTCGGGAGGAGATTCGAACAGAGCAAGAAGGAATCACGCCCGGAGGCTTCAAGTGCTATCTGTTGACCCCAGTCAAGCACATGAGGGTCCGTCTATATCTTTTGGGCCCGCAGATCTGCAAGGAGTTCATTTTCCTCATGATGATGCATTGGTTATCTCTGCCACAGTGGCTACTTATATTGTGCAGAGGATTTTCGTGGACACAGGAAGCTCGGCGGATGTACTTTTTCTTGGTACGTTAAGCCAAATGAACTTAGGAAGCTTACCTATATCGAAAGTGAATACGTCCTTGCACGGGTTTGCAGGGGAAGTCATAAACCCGATAGGGCAAGTGTCTCTGCCAGTTACAATTGGTGAAGCATCAAGGATCAAAACAAAGATGATAAATTTCCTCATTGTGGATGCACCATCTTCTTATAATATAATATTGGGGAGACCAGCCCTAGCTGCTTTTGAAGCCGTTGCCTCCACCTATCATTTAATCATGAAATTTCCAGTAGGCGAGGAGGTGGGGCAAGTAAGGGGTGATCAAAGCTCATCTCGGAAGTGTTATGTGCAAGAGTTAAAGCAAGAAAAAGAGCAGAATAACGAAGGAAAAGAACGAAGGGGAAATGAAAAGAGGAAACGGGGCGAGGAAGAACGAATAACACCCGAAGAGGAGTTCCTCAACATCGAACTGGGTCACCCTACTCGAGTTACTAGGGTAGGATCCCAGCTTGATCCAGAATTACGAGAAAAAGTGATTAATTGTTTGAATCAGCATGTGGATGTATTTGCATGGAGCACATCTGATTTAAAGGGAGTTAAGCCTGAGATTGCCGAACACCGCCTCAATGTAGACCCTAATGTTCGAGTAATAAGGCAAAAGAGAAGGCATTTTGGACCAGAAAAAGACGCTGTCATTGCCAAGCAGGTGGAAGAGTTGTTAAAAGCAGGCCACATTCGTGAGATCGGCTTCCCTACATGGCTGTCGAATGTAGTGTTGGTACCTAAAGCTGGTGATAAATGGAGAATGTGTGTGGATTTTAGGGATGTGAATAAGGCATGTCCCAAGGATTGTTATCCCTTGCCCAGGATCGATCAGCTTGTAGATTCTACTGGTGGACACGAGCTGTTGTGTCTCATGGATGCCTATCAGGGATATCATCAGATCCCTTTGGCACAGGAAGATCAATCAAAAGTAAGTTTTGTAACAGCAGGGGGAACTTTTTGTTATGTGGTAATGCCTTTTGGATTGAAAAATGCTGGGGCCACCTATCAAAGGTTGATGGATAAAATGTTTAAAGAACAAATTGGTCGGAACGTGGAAGTGTATGTGGGTGATGTCCTGATCAAAAGCCGAAAAGCCAAGGACTTGGTCAAAGATATGGAAGAAGTTTTCAACACTTTACGAAAATTTGGCATGAAATTGAATCCCGCAAAATGTACTTTCGGTATTCGTAGGGGCAAATTTCTAGGATACATGGTTACAGAAAGAGGTGTTGAAGCTAACCCGGAGAAAATCCAAGCCATACGAGAAATGAATCCTTCGAGGACATTGAATGAAGTGCAGAGATTGGCAGGAAGAATAGCGGCATTGAGCCGATTTATATCCCGATCAGCCGATAGAAGCTTGCCTTTCTTCAAAGCATTAAGGCAGGGAGTCAAGTTCGAGTGGAATGACCAGTGCCAAAAGGCCTTCGAGGATTTGAAGGATTATTTGGCTCAGTTACCATTAATAAATAAGCCTGAGCCCAAAGAAACACTTCTCGTGTATTTATCGGTGGCAGAAGAAGTCATTAGTTCCGTGCTAATCAGAGAAAAATCAGGACAACAGCAGCCTGTATATTATGTCAGCCGAGCCCTGCAAGGAGCCGAGCAGCGATACCCGGAAATTGAAAAGTTGGCCTTAGCTCTGGTCACCACAGCGAGAAGACTTAGGCCATACTTCCTGTCTCACCCTATCGTGGTAGTAACAAACACTCCTTTGGGTAGGCTTTTATCCAAATCCGAAATATCAGGGAGGATGGTGAAATGGGCCACAGAGCTGAGCGAGTTTGAGGTCACTTATCAACCCCGAACTACAATTAAAGCACAAGCTCTGTCAGATTTTCTGGTAGAAGTCACCCATACCTCGGAAGAAAAAGAGTGGAGTTTGTTTGTGGATGGATCATCTACTCGATTGGGAAGTGGAGCAGGTGTCATACTCATTAGTCCTGAAGGGGAGGAAGTCAGGGTTGCCGTCCAGTTTGGATTCTTATCCTCAAACAATGAAGCTGAATTTGAAGCTATCATTTCAGGTCTCCAAATAGCATTGGACGCTGGAGCCATGAAGATAAAAGCTTTTATGGACTCGATGCTAGTCGTTCATCAAGTGAAGGGGATATATAAGGTGAAAGAAGAAAAACTTCGGAAGTATGTAGAAAATGTGCGGGCGATGATAGCTCAATTTCAAGAAGTGGAATTGATGCAGATACCAAGGGAGGAGAATACCCGTGCTGATGAATTAGCAAAGTTGGCTAGTTCAGTACACGAATGGAAGAACAGGAATGTGCTCGTGCAAGAGCTCTTAATTTCTCATATATCCGTCAATAGCATCCTGAGTATGGAGCCATATATTATATCCGATTGGCGAGAGCATCTTATTAATTTCTTGAAAACAAAGGTTATGCCTTCTGACCCAAAGGAAGCTGCTAAGGTTAAAAGAATGGGGAACCGATTTGTGTTGATAGAAGGCAAGTTGTTCAAAAAAGGATTCTCAATTCCTTTCTTACAATGTGCCTCGAAGGAAGAAGGGGAGCATTTATTAAAAGAGATTCATGAAGGATGTTGCGGGAATCATATAGGAACTAACATGTTATATCAGAAATCTATTCGAGCTGGGTATTATTGGCCGACGATGAGGGAAGATGCTGAAGAAGTTGTGAAGAAATGCATTAATTGCCAAAGGCACGCAAATTTATCCCATGTACCTGCGGAAATTCTTAATAGTAGCATCATTTCCTGCCCCTTTGACCAATGGGGAATGGATATTGTTGGGCCATTTCCTCCTGCTACAGGGCAGAGAAAATTTCTCCTGGTAGCCGTCGAGTACTTCACTAAGTGGGTAGAAGCCGAACCATTGGCTAAAATAACTGAGGAGGAAGTCATCAGATTTTTATGGAGAAATGTAGTATGCCGCTTCGGAATACCTCGAAGAATAATTTCCGATAACGGAAGACAATTCCAGGGAGGAAGAATACAAGAATGGTGCAAAGATATGAAAATTAAACAAGTCTTCACTTCAGTCGCTTATCCTCAAGCAAATGGGCAGGCGGAAGTGATTAATCGAATTTTATTGCACGGGATCAAAACAAGATTAGAGGGGGCTCGAGGGGAGTGGGTAAATGAATTACCCGGGGTCTTATGGGCCTATAGAACGACTCCTCGGGTATCTACAGGAGAGACTCCATATAGCTTAGTATATGGATCTGAGGCCCTCATTCCAGTAGAAATTGGAGTTGAATCTCTTCGAGTACAGAGCTATGATCCCGACCAGAATGAAGAAAAAAGGAAGTTAGAGTTAGACGGGGTTATGGAATTGAGAGAGAAAGCCTTGGCTAAAGTAGAATTGTATAAAGTAAGGGTGACCAATGCTTACAATCGGAGGGTTCGCCCGAGGGCTTTTCAAGTGGGAGATCTGGTGCTGCGAAGAGTAAATCCCGCGGGGGAGGTAAAGAAGTTAGCCCCCAAATGGGAGGGTCCTTATAAGATAAAAGGGGTGATTGGAAGAGGAGCCTACAGGCTGGAAGATCGCGAAGGTCGGGAACTGGTGAGACCTTGGAACATTCATAATTTAAGAAAGTACTTTGTGTAATCTTTCAATTATCGTTACTATTCCCATATGTATTTCTGAAATAAATAAATTTCCTGTTATCGATCAATGTTCGGGTTAATCGTTGGATCGGGATGTTTGGTCAACGTTTAAACTTGAAAATACCATCGTTTACTCGTTGGATCGGGATGTTTGGTCAACGTTTAAACTTGAAAATATCATCGTTTACTCGTTGGATCGGGATGTTTGGTCAACGTTTAAACTTGAAAACACCAAGTGATTGTGCTCGGGGTAGCGAGCTTATGTTGTTATAGTCCATTGTTGGCAGGTTAAATACAGGATCGGGAAGTTTGGTCTGTATTTGAACCTAAAATGGGACTAAGTGATTGTGCTCGGGGTAGCGAGCAGTGTTCGGGTTTATCGTTGGATCGGGATGTTTGGTCAACGTTTAAACTTGAAAATACCATCGTTTACTCGTTGGATCGGGATGTTTGGTCAACGTTTAAACTTGAAAATATCATCGTTTACTCGTTGGATCGGGATGTTTGGTCAACGTTTAAACTTGAAAACACCAAGTGATTGTGCTCGGGGTAGCGAGCTTATGTTGTTATAGTCCATTGTTGGCAGGTTAAATACAGGATCGGGAAGTTTGGTCTGTATTTGAACCTAAAATGGGACTAAGTGATTGTGCTCGGGGTAGCGAGCAGTGTTCGGGTTTATCGTTGGATCGGGATGTTTGGTCAACGTTTAAACTTGAAAATACCATCGTTTACTCGTTGGATCGGGATGTTTGGTCAACGTTTAAACTTGAAAATACCATCGTTTACTCGTTGGATCGGGATGTTTGGTCAACGTTTAAACTTGAAAATACCATCGTTTACTCGTTGGATTGGGATGTTTGGTCAACGTTTAAACTTGAAAACACCAAGTGATTGTGCTCGGGGTAGCGAGCTTATGTTGTTATAGTCCATTGTTGGCAGGTTAAATACAGGATCGGGAAGTTTGGTCTGTATTTGAACCTAAAATGGGACTAAGTGATTGTGCTCGGGGTAGCGAGCTTATGTTGTTATAGTCCATTGTTGGCAGGTTAAATACAAGATCGGGAAGTTTGGTCTGTATTTGAACCTAAAATGGGACTAAGTGATTGTGCTCGGGGTAGCGAGCAGTGTTCGGGTTTATCGTTGGATCGGGATGTTTGGTCAACGTTTAAACTTGAAAATACCATCGTTTACTCGTTGGATCGGGATGTTTGGTCAACGTTTAAACTTGAAAATACCATCGTTTACTCGTTGGATCGGGATGTTTGGTCAACGTTTAAACTTGAAAACACCAAGTGATTGTGCTCGGGTTTGCGAGCTTATGTTCGGTTTAATCGTTGGATCGAGGTGTTTGGTCAACGTTTAACTTGAAATTACCATGTTATTGTGCTCGGGTTTGCGAGCTTATGTTCGGTTTAATCGTTGGATCGAGATGTTTGGTCAACGTTTAACTTGAAATTACCATGTTATTGTGCTCGGGTTTGCGAGCTTATGTTCGGTTTAATCGTTGGATCGAGATGTTTGGTCAACGTTTAACTTGAAATTACCATGTTATTGTGCTCGGGTTTGCGAGCTTATGTTCGGTTTAATCGTTGGATCGAGATGTTGGGTCAACGTTTAACTTGAAATTACCATGTTATTGTGCTCGGGTTTGCGAGCTTATGTTCGGTTTAATCGTTGGATCGAGATGTTTGGTCAACGTTTAACTTGAAATTACCATGTTATTGTGCTCGGGTTTGCGAGCTTATGTTCGGTTTAATCGTTGGCTCGGGATGTCTTTTCCCCGAGTTCTGTTATATTCATTACTTTGAGATGTGTTCTAAAAAGTTTGCTTGTTGGAGAGACTAGTTTGCACAAGAGTGTAAGAAGACAGGGAAACTCATAATATCATAGTCCAAAGATTACAACTTTAAAACAAAAAACATTCCTAAATTTACAACTTGAGGAATTCATCTGGAACGGTATTCAGGGCCTCATCAACATTTATAAAATCTGTTGAAGTTCCTTCAGGAGGATAGCCAGCGGCTTTAAATTGACGAACAGACGCTTCAAAGCCATAGTTAAGGAACTTAGCAGCGCGTTCGCCCAGAATATCACCATACTCCTCAGACTTCATAAACTCTTCCTTTTTGATGAGCCAGGATTCCTCGATCTGAGTAGCCCGAGATAGTTTCTCCTGATCAAGCTGTTCAGAAAGGGCTTTGTTCTCTTCAGCTCGCAGTGATCTCTCTTGTGAAAGTTGTTCTAAGAGGGATTTATTCTCTTCAGTCACGGACCTGAATTGCCCGGATAAAGTGGTGTTAGCCTCCTCAAAGTCGGCTAATTTACCATGCGCTTCCTCGAGAGCTGCCACTGCCTTATCCCGAGTAACAACAGCAGCAGAGTATCGCTCTTCCAGTAACTTTATGGATTTCTTCATCTCCTCACCAATACCTTCTAGCTGTTTAAGATGTTTCTGATTCTCCCCATCTGAGGATCGCATGGATTGGAAGCGAGTCATAATCTCACCAGCCATCAGATTGGTCTGCAAGCAAATAAACGAAGTTAATATACCGAAGACCGAAACGTTTATCAGATGGAAATAGATATAAGGTACCTGAGTGAGGGAGGTGGAAAAATCATTTATCAAATTGCTGAAGGCCAATCCTCCCAGGTATTTGCGGTCGGGAGAATTGGCCCAATTGCAAATAATAGAATGGGAAATTTTGGGGTCCGGTTTTCTCAGAATCGGGACGTTGGGGGGATAAATCCAATCAGGTATGTGGTATCTGGAGGTTGGGCGAGAAGAGCTAGAACCACCAGGAGCAGGTTGAGAAGTAGCCCGAGTTTGAAGAGATGGATTAGCTCGGTGGGTAAGGGAGATTCGGGGGGGGGGGGGGGGGGTTTCTTGGCAGGAGGAAGTTTAGATGAAGAACCTGGGCCCTCGGGGGCCGCCCTCTTCAGTGATCGAGGAATCAAGGCCTCCGTCTCCGGTATTTCAATCACCTCTTCGGGGGGAGCATGTGTAATAGAAGGGGGAGGATTTGTTTCAGTGGTCGGTTTGGTAGCCTTCTCTGGTGCGGCAATTTTCTTCAGGCTAGCAGCAATCTTGGCTTTCAGCATCTTGTTTTCTGCAAGAGAGAAACATCATAGCAATTATTCAAGCATGTTATTACAAAATATGCAAACAAAGCAAGATGCTCGGTAAATACTCACCGAGGGGCATTTTTAGGGAAACACCCTTAGGACTAAGCTGGAACAAGTACAGCAGTCCGTCGTCAATCAGCTCCCCAAGGTTAAAACACTGATCGCCAAGCTTACGACGAACCGATAGATATGTTTCTCCCTCAAGTAGCCCCTTGATTGACTTGCCCTTCGGTAAGTTTTCTTTCCACTCCATGGGACAGTCCCAAGGTTGGAGTGGGCGAGCAAAAAAGAAAAATATTTTCCAATTTTTTATGGAAGAGGGGTAATTTTTAAGAAAACCCATCCCTGTTCGGGAAGAAAAATAAAAAAGTCCGATCTCTTTTCGGTTTAATTGAAAGAAGCAATGAAAGAGTTCGGGAGTCGGGGAAAAGCCAAGAAAGGATAGGACTATGTAGAAACCCGCTAACAATCGGTAACTGTTGGGGAACAACTGACTTAGAGAAATGGCAAAGTAGGAGGCAACATCTACAAAGAAAGAAGGGATAGGAAAGCGAAGTCCCCCTCGAAGTTGGTCTAAGTAGAAGGGAAAATAACCCATGGGAGGCAAGTGGGGGCGAGATCCGGGAGGGGGAACAATAATAGATGTCCCCTCTGAAATCCCCCATTTAGTTTGGATACTGGATATGTGCCGTTGCGATTTAATCCCTGATTCAAATATCTCAAACCAAGGAACGCGGGCTTTTATCAGATCCTGCTCTGTCGCAGCCTGAAGCTCTTCTCCACGAGCGTCAGGGGTTGTCGACGAGCTGGAAGTCTCCTCACTATCAGAGGAAGAAGAGTGTCGAGGAGAGGGACCCAGGATACCCTCTTCCTCGAACATATCTATAGTCTTCGAAATATCGTCAGAAGAAGACATACTCGATGAATGGAAAGAAAATAAGTATGGATGAAAAGATTGGTCGGACGTCTAAAATGCTAGCTCGGAAGCAAACTGCAGTAAAGTAAGTTAAATCCGCAAAATGAACGAGTATTTATAGTGGGGTGCCACTGGAACAGTCGTTAAATCAGCACCGTTCAAATAAAAACCCATGAACGGTTATAGATGTGCTTTGGGAAACGAAACGTCGCAAGATTTTTGAAATTTTCAGGCGGGAAAATTAGGCGGTTAAAATATCCCGAGCATGTCAGGATTTTACCCGAAGACAATAAACCAAGATTTCACTACTCTCATCTTGCTTTACTTTGGGGGGGTGAGGTGATGTCATATGACATATTGATTTCTCGGGTAAAATCCATTTATGAAGACACAAACCCTAAAATTGCCGAGCAGAAGCTATACCGAAGAGATGCTTGTCGAACCCAGGATACTGATCAGCATATTCTCGAGCATCCTTTGCCCTCCTCGGGATTTTGGTCAAAGAGTAGCGGAAGACCCGGTCATAACTAAAACTGATTAACCGGCGGAGATGGAACGTGCTTTAATGGAGCGGATTTCTCGGACACGCTTGGCTCCCATCAAGCCACGATCAAAGGACATCATATGGCTGATTTTCCGCGAGTTAGTTACTAAGGGCAGTCCTATAAATACCCTCAAATAACTTCATAAAAGGGTTGGAATTTTTCTGGGCAAAAGACTCCGGGGAGAGCAAGCTTGAGTCTGTTCGGTCTTTTTTATAATTTCTACAACGTTAGTTGTGTAAGTCATTGAATAACTTTCTTGTGTCCAGATCCTCTTGTAAATCAGTAATATTTATAGTGGAACTTTATACTGGACTGGGTCCCGTGGTTTTTCTCTCAATTTGAGGGTTTTCCACGTAAAAAATCTTGGTGTATTCCTTTTATTTTTCGTACACATTTACTTCTACCAAACACGTAAAATAACGGATCACATCAATCAAATTCCGACCTTGATGTGATGTGGTTATTAGTTATTACAGTTATTCTGCCTTATACAATGGGTAACCTTTGCTTTCGGATGCCAGGCCATTTAATCGGGGTGAATGATGTTCTTACATTATCTTTAGAAATGTTATGTCAGTATTAGTAGTAAATTGGATGATTTACTATAAATTAGATTATTTACTATGCTTATATAAAATATTCTATTTTTATATTTACATTATACATGTACTATAGTATACTAAAAGTCATATTTTTAAATTCTAAAACCATGTCAAAGCAATAAAAATATTCTTACCAAATTTAATAATCATATAAATAAATACATGTCACTAAAATTATAATAGTATCACTACTGCTAACGTCACATACATATTACTTCAATTAACATAAAGTTAAACAATAATGCTCAAATAAAAGATAACACCAAAATATTCTTACCAAATTTAAAAAACATAAATAAATGTATGTCATTGAAATCATCATATTATCACTCATACTAGCACCAAATATAGATTAATTCAATTAACATAAATTTAACACGTCAAAATTTTATTTTAGCCAAAAACTTTTTAAAATGTACAATTAACCCACACAAGTGTCAAACACGCCAGTAAGTTCTTGTTCGACACAAGTGTCAGATTTTGAGGCGGGTTTCTGACACTGGTGTATGGTTTTATTGTTTTAAAAAAAAGTTAAGGACATGCATGTGGCGTATCTGATGAGTGTTGGTGTAATGTCGATACTGCACCGAGTGATTTTTAGGAGTGTAAATACATCATAGATGATATGTTTTGGCACTGATGGAGCAAATATCTATTTAAACTTTGATGAGAGCAGATAGTATTCCGATTCTGTTTTGATGTGATCAGTCATGTTTCGGTTTCAAGTCCAGATATGAATCAATTCTATATGGTATTTTTACTTTCGAAACATATATATATACGTTTGCCGAGTGTTTCCCTAAGCACTCACCACTTACATTCTTTCCTAGATTTGAATGAGCTAGATATCGAGGAATATGATCAATACAAGTTTTAGGGATGGTCGTCATTGTTACTGTTTCAAGACCGATAATGTTATTTAGTTTATTTTTTTATATGTTTGTTGTTAGGGCAATCTCATTTTGTACTTTCTCTGTGGTCCTATGGGCTTCGTGTAATATAATACATGTTATGTTAAAAAAAAAAGAGCTTCCACTGATGTATTTTGTTTAGAAATAGTTTTAGACTAGTTGGAGGGCACCCCATCCAGTTCTTTAAAAAATAAATGCTTCAGTTCCTCCTGAGCATGATTTTATTGGGATTGGCGTTGTTATCCGGATGAGAGAGGTATTGTTTTATTTGTGCACGCTACTCGTATTACAGGCATATTTTCACCTAATCAAACAGAACTTATTGTTGTCTATGAGAGAATTCTTACTGCTCGTCATCATCAACTGGGTTCATGGAGTTGTCGAATCTGAGGCAATAGTGGTTGTCCAGTATATCAATAGGCCCGCTCCCTATCACTCGGATTCTTCACTTATTTCCTCCATTCGAATATTTTGTGATAGAGCTAATGGTTTTGTGATAAACCATTATCTATGCTATTTTCTAATTCAATATAATCAGTTCTTTGTTTAAAAAAAAAAGGAGAAAAAAACTATACATAAAGATATGCTATGATGTGTTTTGGTCATACTATGCACCGAATATATAGAAGTGGAATCTAATATTGGCTTATGTTCTCCAAATTATTAACATAATATCAAACAATAGTGAGCCTCAATAACTAAATTTTATCAAGTCACATATATATTATTCATCAAACTTATGATAAAGATCTATGAGCTTATTTATTCTATCAATTCGACCATTCATGAGCGGCTGACATTATTTATTTAGGAGATAAAGGACACTCACATCAAATAAAAAAAGTAGAAGGTCCAAGTACGAACTTTTCAAAACATTTCAAACACCGAGTGCTTGGTCCTGAACGCTCTTCGTGTAATTTACTGGTTAAAATGTATAATATAATTTATGGAAATATTTCATCATCAGTTTACGTGCTCCATTAAATTATTATTATTTGTATTTTTCCCGATCATTCCAGTTTGGCTTAAATCATGGGTCCCTATCTTCTCTTCCATCAGGTCACACTCTATATCGTCTCTATTATATTATATACTTGCATAATAGTTTTTTTTTTCTTCTTATAATTGTTTTTTAATTTTTTTTTTGAGTTAGATAAGCTAATATATATATATATATAGTTGATAAGTTAGTTTATATATAGTTTTAATGTAAAATAAATTGGTTTTTAAAATTGAGTTCTCAATGTTATCCAAATTTAACTGCAAGATTTGTTCCAATATTATCTAAGTTTTATTGATCATATACTGCTCCCGTGTAAAAAAAAAAAAAATTATTGCAAATTATGATAAATTAAAAATAGCTAAAATTATCCTATTTAATTAATTATTAGAAAATTTTACTAAAAAATTCTCTAGAATCTTTAATTTTATTTTCATGTCTATATTTTTCAAACAAATTTTTTTAGCACCAATTTATTTTAATGTGTATGTGTTGATCGCGTACCAAACGAACTTGATAATATATAATCATCGTATTTTTCAATAAATGATTTAAAATATAAATAATATATGCTTAATAATTTGAGGAACTAGATAAAAATCTAAATTTTGAAAACAAACTACCCATATACGAGTTCAACGAAGGATGAACTTCATAAGCGAATTTTAACTTGAACCGATCAAATTTATTTGCAGCAAATTGAAGTGGCTGATTTTTATATTAAATCGAATAACCGATTTGATAAAACATCGAGTGTCATTAAAGATCATGGCCTAAGACATATTATTTAAAGTCAACGTCTAAACATATAATTGTCATTAAAGTTCATGGCCTAAAACAAGATCATTTTATCATTATAATTACAAAAAAATAAAATACTATGATAATAATACAATTAGATAATATTGAATGTATTTTTTTATATATAAGTAGTTTTAAAATATTATCATTAATATGATAGCTAGTTTATAGTTTAAAAATATTTAATAAATAATTCTTTGAAATAAATAAAAAAGAAACAAGAAAAGAAATATTAACAAAATAAAAGAAATAAATAAAAATAATATGACACCATAGGGGTGTAACTATAATATATATTATACTATAAGGTGTGTATATGCAATGTTTTGATCGTTTTATATTATATATAGTATATCTGTAAAGTTTTGATAGTTTTATATTAGATATACAAGAGGGCTAAAACGTCATTTCACGCATTTTATTAATTGTCTTGACGGTATTATATCTGGAGAGGTAGTCTCTACAATTTTTCAAAGTCGATGAGAGCTTTTTAACCGATTTGATACGTTCTTATTAAAAACCCTCAAAAACTTTATGTCGATTGTTATACGAACAACGACAAGTGTACTGGTTAGGGACGATTGAAAACTTTAAAGCCTGTATGGATGTATATATGAAAGGGGTTGTCAGCTGCTATCATGTGAGAATTATCTTTTTGGAGGTGATGAGAATTAAATCATGTATTGGCTGTATATACGAACGAGATATACAAACGAGTTTATTGGTTGCTATCACATGAACATTATCTTTACGGATGATATACCCTTAAAAATAATGTTCAGTCTAGCATCAAACCAACCATAAGAAAAGAACATGTCTGAACCAGGGCAAATTTAGCTTTTTGGTTGAATATGGCAATTTTTTTTTTTTCAGGGACATTTGTCCCCTCCCCAATGAATAGCCATGTCTTGACCTTTCTGGAAGTGGGCTTTATGCAAGCATCAAGGGACCGAATATAATCATGCAAGAAAAAAATGAAATTTTAAATGAATATGTTAATTTATGAAACAATTATTTATATATTCAATAATTTAGTGGGGTGATCTTGTTCCTTAAAACATAATTTTTTTTAAAGAAAATGTAAATTTAACCTTTCAAAATTTCATTTGTTCGCATAAAAATTTAACCTTTATAACAAAGTAGAGTAAATATTCTCGAGTAAGATGATTCGTGTACAAAGTAGTTGCTAACAGAACTCGTCGTGCATGGGTGGCCCACCACCCGATGCCTAGAATTAATGACGATTCCACGAGTAGTATTCGTGCCGAGAATTCAGCCGCATGTGTGATTAGGAAAGTCATAGAAGAAGACTAAAGAAGAAATATTATTATTTTTTTTATGTATGCGTGGTAATCTTTGATTGGATGTGATTATATTTATGAAGTAATTAGTTTCCATTTCTGAAGTTTTGAAGGCTGTGGAAACCACTTAGCTCAATTTTCTACAAACGATAAAATATTTTCATTTGGCACGTCTGAGCCCCCTTTTTAACTAGTTAACTTTTTTGTGATCTGACTAAATTTTCTACGATAAATTTTTTTCTAAATCTCCTTCAGCATTCATGGGAGAAATAAAGCTGAACCAAACCCTTACCTGCATGCCCCCCAAAAAAGTCCATTCTTTGGGAATGAGACACGGAAGTGTCCCTCTTAACCCGCCAAAATACCTTAGAACTTGAGTCCCGGAATTGATAGAGACTCTTGGTCACAAAACAAAGCTGGTGGAAGGGAAATTGAAACTTGAGAACTTATGCATGTCTTCATAAATTATTATGTTTATATGCTATTTAATCTATTACTCTACTTGATATGATTAAAATTATAGTAAAAATAAAAAAAATACATGTTTACGCTTAAATCCGTTTAAACTTGAAAAGTTGGAATCTTGACATTTATATCGAAATTATAGTGATAGTTTCCTACTTTCCTTTAACTAGCTGTAACACCTAATTCCAAGAATTGACACATATCTCATTGTATTATTATATTTTATTTATTGTTCTTGGTCTTTTCTTATTTCTCTTTGGAGTTGCAAAAGTTTCTGAATCACCATCCACCAACCAAACTAAAAATATAATTGATGTGATCCCAAATTCTTATTTTCGGTAGAATAAGTGTAATAAAAAATTTACGAGAGACACCACAATTTTTACATGAAAAATCCTACGAAATGAAGGAAAAAACAACGAGGCCTTGTCTAGTATAAATTTTCCACTATGAAAGTTGATTTGTTACATAACTCTGACACAATATTTGAACAATGAATTTAAACAAAACACAAGAACAAAAAAATTGAACAGACAATATAATATGCTATCATCGGAGTCTTTTCTTGCCCAGAAAATCCAACATTCTGCAACGGCACCACATGCTTGTATTTATAGTGTTGAATCTGGAAGTTAATTCGCGTCAAATCCGGGACATGATCTCCCTCTGATCGTGGTATTATTGGCTCCAGACGTGTCCGAGAAATCTATGTGTCATCAACGCACGTCTGCACTCGTTGATTGTAAGTTATGTCATGGTCTTCCTCTACAGTTTGACCATTAAGCCGAGCAGGTATTGATAATGCTCGAGTAACCTATGTTTGGGACTCTATGTGCGGGATATTTTTTGCTCGGCACTTGTATGGGATTACCCGAAGAGACTGATTGACCATATAACATCAAAATCATTATAGCCTATAGAGAGTTCATGCATTCAATTGGATTTTGAAACAATCTGACACCAAGAATGGAAAATATTTCTAAAGTTTAGCATTTGTCCAGCACCAAACATTGAGCTTGATCGAGTCAACCAGTCGCTCCACCAAGAGAATCTTGTTCTTGAAAATGATAGCATTTCATTCCTTCCAAAGTGACCAAATAGTACATTGCCAAATTGCATTCCAGATTTTCTCTCCATTGCTCTTTTAAGGTAGACTAATATGCTGATACAAATTATGGAAATTATTAGAATGACAAACCATTTGGATGCCCATTGGATGCTTATCGGGTCGGTCAATCCAAACCCGGCCTAAAACCGAACCGTTTAGTCCGGTTCGGAACCAGAACTGGGCTATACCGGTCCGGAGTTGTTCCAAGGATTGAAACGGTATCACCAAGGACCCGGTTATTTTTGAAAATAAAAATAAAAATTAAACAATGCACCGACTGAAATAGCTGTTGCATTGTTAATGTTGGCAGCGGCTATTTCAGTCGTTGCCAACGCTAATTTATTTTTTTCTTTTTCTTTTTCTTTTTTATAAAAATTTAAAATCTATAAATAGATGTGTGTTGTTATTTGTAAATCCACACAATTCTATCTTTCAAAGTTTTATACTTCTACTATCTAATATATTTCTCTCATTGTGCATTAAAATGGCATATTCATCTAGCAGTGTTGGTCGCAGTCGGGGTCTCGTCCAGTCTCCTATCACTTAGTTCATCGTCGGCAATGAATTTTCATGTGCCAATTCCCGAGTTAAATGAAAGTTATGATTATTTTGCTGACATTAATGTTGGAGGTTCATATATGAACGTTGAAACACAAAAACACAAACAACCTGTCGAACCTCCTGGTGCCCATGAGAGACAACAAGCATAGTCATCCGGAGCCACTACAACCGCGACTAGACAACCAAGTCATGCCGAAAGAAGTAAGATATGTGATCACTTTGAACTCTCTCAAAAAGAAGGTGCTAATGAATATGTTGCAATTTATAAATTATGTAAGATACGATATTCATATAAAGCTGGTGGTTCCAGTGGAGGCGACAGAACATTTTAACACACTTAGAATGAGACAACATTACAATCATTAGGTAGAGAAGCAACACAAGCACAAATTAATGTTATCATTGGTATGAATTTTATTTTAACTGTTGAAATTAACTGTATGTCACATGTTAGATATGTTATTAGATGTGAACTACCTATTATACAAGCTGAACTTGCTGGTTTTATTGAATTTGCTTCGTCTATACAAACCATGTTTAAACATATTTCTATGCACACACTAAAAAGAAAGTGTATGGACGTATTTGTTGGATATAGAAATATATCGATTGAACATCTTTCTAGTTTGACTTGTAGGGTTAGCTTAACAACAGATATTTGGATGCATGTAAAATTGGATTCATATCTTGTTACATTTGTCATTGGAGTGATGATAATTGATCTATGCAAAAACGGATTTTGTCTTTAGATGAGTTAATTGTGCACATACTGGTTATTTAATTGATAAATATATATTCAATACCAATAGACATTATGGAATTCAGGATAAGATATTTTCAATCACATTAGACAACGCTGTGATTAGGGGTGTAAACGAACCTAATCGAGCCGATATGCAGAAAATTTTAATGTTTGAATTCGGCTCGAAATAGTTATATTCGAGCACGTGTTCGATTCGAAGTTCGAATAGTTTTAAAATTTTGCCTCGAGTTTGGCTCGAATCAAAGTTTGAGTTCGAGTTCAGCTCGAAAATATTCGAACATGTTCGCGAGCTATTCGAATTATTGCTCGAAAATAAATACCCGAAAGATTCGAAATATATTTATTTACTATATAATTATATTATATTAATCAAATATTAAAGTTCGCAAGCGGCTCGTGAACTATCGAACAAAGTAGTTTGGGCTCGATTTCGGCTCGGAAAAAAGTTCGAACATGTTCGAGTTCGGCTCGAATTCGATAATTTCGAATTCGAATCAAATATTTTCTGAACCAGTTTGAAAAGTTCGTGAGCATGTTCGATTCGTTTACACCCCTAGCTGTGATGCATGATTTAAAGACCTATATGAAACCAATGTTTGATGGTATTTTTTCATGTTAGATGTGCATGTCATGTTATTAATTTGGCTGTAAAAATTGGTTATGAAGACAATCACTCAGCATGTATTGACAAAATGAAATTTTGCGCTAATGGTAACGCATGAATCGTGTTAAGCGTGATTAGAAACAGTTATATGTATCTAATGATTTGCATCATCTTCTTTTTCCATCACCAATAGAAACTAGGTGGAATTCGTTGTACAATATGTTGAATGCTATGTTACCCAACAACAATAGTTTAACTTCATTTTATAATTCTCAAATACTTGATACCGCTGAAAGTATTTATTTGACTGATGATGATTGAGAATTTGTTTAAAATTGTGTAGCAGTGTTAGGTACTTTCAAGGAAGCGACGGAACGCTTCTCCGATGTTACTTATCTAACTTCTGTTTATTTTCTTCATTTAGTATTTAACATGTTTGATAAGTTTATAGAATTTAGAGATGATGATGAATCATATAATTTTGTTAATGCAATGGAAACTAAATTTATAAAATATTGGGAACAAATCCACATGTGCACCGCATGGCAATATTACTAGATCCTAGTCAATGTTTAGCTTCAATTGTTGACGATCAAAAGACGTCTATAATAAAATCTCTCCAAAATATGTTTCAATTGTATTATAATCAACAGGCAAGCGAATCGTCGCAACAAAAGGCTTGAAGAACCCCAAGCTCAATCCAGATGCGGATGCATCAATTTGCTTAGGATGATGGGCAGGAAACAACTGAAGGGAAAATGACATTCTACTAACACATCGACTAAGTTGCAAATTTATTTGAATTATCAATTTCTAACGGAAGATAATTTTGACGTCTTACAATGGTGGAAGGCAAATGCAACACAATTCTCTATCTTAGCCAAAATGGGTACAAGCTTCAAGCGTAGCTTCTGAATCAACATTCTCAACATGTGGCCGAATTATTAGATAATACAGAAGTAATATATCTGTTGATCGTTATGCATACTCACATTACTTAAAGATTGGTTTGAAGCCGAATGTAAGAATAGAAGAGATTTGGTGGTTGACAAATTCGTAAATCATTATGACGAACAAAAAGAAGAAAACACCAAAACATTACTTATTAATTATAAAGAGTGCTAAATACTAATGTTTTTATTTAGATTTGCAATTGCCATAAGTGTATAATTAATTGTATGCATTTATATTATCAAATGAAGAAGTAATATATCGAATTTGTTATGAATATTGTGGGAAAAAATATATACAAAAAAATTACAATCGACCGGATCAGATCGATCCGGAACCGGATCCGGTTTCTCAACGGATCGTACCGGTTCCGGAACCGGCCGGTTACGGACCGGACCAGACCGATTTGATCTGTTAAGCACCGTAATGCCCAGCCATTGGTATATGTCCATCCAAACTAGATGAGCTATCGGACAGTAGAAGAACAAATGTTCAATTGTTTCTTCATGAGTTACGCAGTGCCCAGATGGTCCGAAGCATGAATGAGAGAATTTTGAATGATATCGCTAGAATAATGGTGAATCATTTCGTTAACAATGAAATATAAACATCAAAAACTATATAAATTTGGAGTTAAAAAGAAATATATCTGTTTCGTGCAACTGTAGCATTTGATAAATTTAGTTACCATTTTTTTTAACGATGAATAAAAAATTGTTATCATTTTTAATTTGAAATATCCGACTTTAAAATTTTCAATTTCAACATAATAACTTACAGAAATTTGAGAGATACAATATATGTAAATGCTTATAATTTTTAAATTTTATTATATAGGTTCTTAAATTAAAATTTACCATCCAACATTGAAATCATGTACGTAATTGTTACATATTAATGGTTAAGAAAAGACATTCAGAACATTCAATTATATAAGTATATTAACGAGGAAACAAGAAAAAGAAATAATAGCAATGAATGTAGAAAGACAAATAAGAAGAACTTTCAAAAAAATCAAAAAAAATTACTCCTAAATAGTCAGTTTTTACCTTAGTCCAATAAATTAATCCTTTTTTTTTTTTACTTTCATTTCTTTTCATTATAATGCTGACGTGATACCAATCATACCAAATTTTCTGACATGGAAAATTTACTGATATGATATCGTATATAACTAACATGTCACTACTCCTTCGAAAAAGGATGATGTGATACCAATCATACCAATATTTATGGCATGAAAACTATTGATATGATATCGGATATTACTAACATGTCACTACTCCTGCGAAAAAGGATGAAAAGTAAAAAAAATTAAATTTATTATATATATTTGTGTGAGGAAGAATAACATATATACCTCAACTAATTTGTTCTTTTAATTAGTTGAACACATAACACGTGTCACCGATTTACTTCATATATATGTTTGTGCGAAAGAAGGGATTCCATATTGGCCAAAAAACATAGTGTGGTTGCAAACTATGCACGTATAACATACGTTTTTGTTTCCACGATGAACCTCATCCTCATGCATATATAAATTGGTGAAAGTTTATCGGACTTTATGGCACTAATCATTTCCCCATTCATTTGCTTAATTCCATGTCTTTTAGTTCTTTTTTTTGTTATAACGCATAAGGAAACATTAAAAAAAATTATAAAACCATTAATGAAATGGAAAGGGCAAATTCTTTAGGAGTTAGAAAAGGCGCTTGGTCAAAAGAAGAGGATGTTCTATTGAAGAATTGTGTGGAACACTATGGAGAAGGAAGGTGGCATCTCGTCCCACTTAGAACAGGTAATTCACACACCAGGGATGTTCTTGATCACTTACAGTTGATGTCACATCTCATGCCCGTTGGATGAATGAATGTACGAACCAAAATAAATATGAAAATTGCTTAAGATCTTTCGATTCCTGTTCGATCCCCGAATGAGTTTTTAAGCAAACAATTTCAGGGTTAAACAGATGTAGGAAGAGTTGCAGGCTGCGATGGTTGAACTATCTTAGGCCAAATATTACAAGAGGCAAGTTTACAAAAGATGAGATTGATCTCTTAATAAGGCTTCATAAGCTACTAGGCAACAGGCAAGCTCTCTAATGTTTTCTTGAACCCTAGTTATGAAGTTTCCTTTTCTATTAGTTTTCCTAACATTAGAATGTCATGAATCATTGTACACACGGATTGTAAATTTGCAAATTTTTTTAGCTCAATCATCTAAATTGTGGTAACCATTAACCCTATCTAACCCGACCAGCATAAAGTATTTTAAAATTATGACTCCGTACATGATTGTACATATATCGTCGATTCAAACACACCAGGTGACACAATACTTATTTACACCTCCATTTGGATCTACGAAACTTAATAATATTTAATGATTGCCGCATGTTGTATAGTTTAAGCTTTCGATCTGTACAAAAAATTAATAGATTGCATTAAATTGCATGCATGTCAGCATGTTGACGTGCGTACTCAGTAGGCCACAAGTACAAGTCCAGCACTGTCAGCATACAAAATTTAGCCTGGCCCGAAGACAATATCGATAGAAATTTATTTTTAATAAAAAATAAATCACTAGTTTTTTGTCTTGGTTCCGATTTGGAAGATTTTGTAATCTGAGTCTGGTCAATATTTTTAAAAAAAAAAAACAAATTGACGTGTGTAAGGACGGATGTTGACGCATATAATATCCTTGTAGGTCCATATTCATTGGGGACTTAAATTATCTACTCCTCTTAATAACGTAATAGGACATTATGATATCATATATATCATTTTTGATGAAGCTTATTTCAAAAACTAAAAAACACTCACTCCCACACTTTTATTGAATTTTTTTTTTGTTATGCATGTTTATTGGTCGTTCCCATTTTTTCTGAATACCGTTCTCATATTTTTTAACTCTTCAAATCACACTATTTTTCACATTTGTTTTATCAATATTATTTTAAATTTCAAATCTAAAATCAAATGAGGTTATATACCTAATGCGTGTGTGTCCACCCTAATTGTAGATAAAGAACCACAAAATATCCTAAACCAAACCCCACATAATTAAGAGGTAACAAGGACATGAGTATTGGGAAACTCGAACGTTAGCCTTTTTCTCATTCGAAAATATGTCAATTACGTTATTTTTGTCAAACAAAAAATAAAAACTTGTAAATAAATTTTCTTTACTCCAATCAGATGGTCGTTGATAGCTGGAAGACTTCCCGGAAGAACAGCAAACGACGTAAAGAATTTCTGGAACACCCGGATTGAGAGAAAACCAGGAGGAGGAAATGGACAACCAATCCAGAAAACTATCACCAAGACTAACATCCTACGGCCCCGACCTCGTACCTTTTCCAATCTAACGATCCAGGATGAGCCGGGGACGGGATTAGTAACATACCACGACCACGAATCAAATAATCCCAGAAATAATAACAATGCTAAGTTAAAACCATCATTTTCAGTTAGTGCGTCACCATCATCGTCTTCACAAGAAGCCGATGAACTAATCCGTTGGTGGAGAAATTTACTTGATACAACGGAGGATAGAGTAGAGAAAGATTTTCCGTTTCTCGATGATAATGGGAAAGAACCGGGATTATGGACGGGACAAATCAATCATGCGGGATTAATGGATGTTGCGGGAGATTCTATGCCACAAAATGAAAGGACTGCTTATTTAGACTTCGACGACGATGTTTTGGAGCTTTAAAGGTTTTGGAAATGATCAGAATAATCTTTAGGATTATGTAATTCCAGTTGCGTTAACAGTAATTGCATAATTACTGCTTAGACAATTAATTGTTTTATTTAAATATATATGTTGTGGTGGAAGATGTATGAATAAAAATTAACTTTTGTTTTCGGAAAATTCTTGCATCCACCGGGCGCACTAAAATTAAAGAGCAATTCTTTGGCAAGAAGAAGATCTCAAAGAAAATGTGATAAAGCGGTGTGTAAGTTGGAAATCAGATTTGGGGATTTAAAGTATAAAAATTACAATTCAGTCCTTCAGGTCTAATCATCTCATCAGTCTGACCCTCCCCCAATTACAAGTTAATCCTTTTTCATATTCTGATTGCACTTGAGTCCTTAAAGTGTAATCAAATTCAATTTGTTATTCATCTCTTTTATTGTCCACTTTTAATCTTTACTATCATGATACACAATTATACATCCTTAATAAGTTAATTAAACATGATTTCATATGGAATATCACATTTTTCCACGTAAAAATGGTGTCTTTTTCTTATTTTTCGCATACACTTCAATCTACCGAACATCGAAAATAAGGGATCACATCAGTATTCAATTCCCTAAATCTTCTAAATGCCCCAGATTTATTTTTCAATACAAAGACCTGGACTCTTCTTGAGTAGTCATCCATAATGGACAAATACTTCCCACCACCGTGAGTTTGAGTTCTAGAAGGTCCCCAAACATCTGCATGCACATAATCAAAAGGCATATTTGTCTTATGAATTCCTGTATTGAATTTAACTCTTTTGAGTTTGTCTAGCACGCAGTGTTCACAACATTCCAGATTTTCTATCATATTCCCACATAAGAGATTTTGTTTGGATAGTTCTATGAGTCCTCTCTCACTCACATGTTCTAATCTCTAATGCCAGAGATTAGCCTTCTCCATAACAACGGTGGCAGAGTGTCCTGATATCGTGTTTCCTATCCGTGATTACAATCCATTTTTTCTAACTCCTTTCATCACCACTAGGGATCTCTTTAATACTTTTAGTGATCCTTTCTCAGTCTTAAAGGAGTATACATTTATCTCTAACGTGTCTAAGGAAATTAGATTTCTTTTTAGTTCTGGAATGTATCTCACTTCTTGCAAGAGTTTTTCTATACAATCATGCATTCTTACTCTAATGGAGCCAATCCCAATTACCTTGCAGCCTTTGTTGTCCCCAAGCAACACTATTCCACCCTCGACTCAATCGAGATTCTCAAACCAGTCCTTGTTGGGGCACATGTGGAAGCTGCAACCTGAATCCAGTATACATTCTTTATTGGCCTCTGTTTGGTCCACTACTAATGCATCTGCTAAATCATATCCATCTGACACTACCGATGCATTATCCCCGTTCTTAGGTTTCTCCTGGTCTTGCCTCCTTTCCGGGCAGTCTCTCTTGAAGTGACATTCTTTGTGGCAATTGTAGCACTTATACTGAGTTTTTGATGCTTTTTCATTGACCCCTTTTGTAGGGCTAGATTTTGATTTCGATTTCGATTTCGATCTATCCTTCTTGGTCCACTTCTGACCTTGCTGGTCACGTTTTTTGGTCTGCCCCTCGTGAACAGACCGTTCCCGGTACTTGCTTCCTTCCCATCGATTTTTCTCTGCAATTCCTTGGCTCTCACCGCTGACTGGACTTCCTCAAAGGATATCGTCTGATCTCTTCCATAGAGCATAGCATCCTTGAAATGATCATATGACTTTGTAATCGAATTCAATAGTAGCAAAGTATTGTCCTCATCCTCGAGTTTCACATCTATTTTCTCAAGATCATCAATGATCTTGTTGAAGTCATCAATCTGTACCGAAATTAATTTTTCTTCGGCCATCTTGAATGAATATTGCCTTTTCTTCATGTAGAGTCGATTCGCCAAAGATTTCGTCATATACAACTGCTTTAACTTCGTCCATACAACATTTGCCGACTTTCCCTCGCCACTGAATGTGGCCCCTGCCATATGCAAAACAATGAACCATACTGTGTAGAGATTGTCAACAAAAAATGATATACCAATATGGGGTTAATTAGATTGTGTAGAAAAATATGTAAGTGTTTGGACCCATGGGGGTCAACACCTAAAAATAGAATCCAAGTCGGATACAAATAGCTTTTTTGTACGACAAAGGAACGAGCACAATGAGATTTAAAATATAAAGCCCAATTTCTCATAAAGACCCTAAGTCAACCATTCACATGACATGATTAACTGCATACTTAAACACTTCACTTGATAGTGATATATACATTAAATTTCCTGATGTAAAATGAAGAAAATGGTTCGGCCTTCAAGACTATCTTCTCAATAAAGTTATACGAGTCGTTATACGAATTAAAGCCATCAATAATCTAGTACATGCAATTTTTTTCTGTAACTCACTCTAATATTTGTTAAATTAAAATGGTCCCAAAGCAGAATAATGTAACCAATTATTATTTGTAGGGCACGACGATAATATACATCATGTATATTGATAATTTGGTAAATTTTAAAATGATCTCATAGAATATATACTTTTCTAATATTAGTCTCAAATTTTTAGAACTAATCAAATATAGTCTCACATAAGTTTTTTTTAATCAAAAATAGTACATTTTTAACAAATTTAGTCTCACATAAATTAATTTTTAACAAAAGTGATATCGTAATTAAATAGCACGCTTTGAGATCACTTTTGATTAAAAAGAAAAGTTTGGGGCTAGTTTGATTAAAAAGAAAAGTTTGGGACTATCAATTTTCTGTTGGAAAAATAATGACATATTTTCTCTTATCAGGTATGTGTGAGCAAAAATAAATGCGGAATAAACAACAAAAGATTTACGTGGTTCGGCAAAAATAAGCTTATGTACACGGGTCTGCTGCAGATCTTTTATTGAAGAAAATATACAATTGTTTACATATACTGACAACACTCAATCTGAAAAAACACTCAGAAAATTATACACAAATTTTCTCTCCCTAGTATTTTTTTCTCTGATTGCACTATGTGTTGTATTTCTCTCTCTACGGTTAGGTGTAATTTTTCTGAATGAATTACACATCTATTTATAGAAAATTCTTCAGGAAAAATTAGCCAAATTTTTCTTCACATGTGCCAGATTTTTCTTCCGAGCTTTCACGCGATTTTGACAAATTGGCCGGCCAACTTTTTTTTTCAACTTTTTCTTTTTTTCTTTTTTCTTTTGTGGCTCCTTCTTGTCTTTAACTAACAATCTACCACTTGAAGACTAATCTCAATCTGTCTTCACACCTCGCTCAATTCAACATCCTCTTCTAGTCTGTTAATCTAGCAAGCTAACCGAAGTTGAGCACAACTTCAGTTTATCAATAATCACCACCTTCGTTAACATATCTATTGGGTTCTTACTTCCTTGGATCTTCTCTAATGCTAGCACATCATCCTCAAGTAGAGACCTGATGAATTGATAAAGGAGATCGATGTGTTTTGTTCTAGAGGTGGAATGCTGAATTCAACAGCTCAACCATCATGTTTTGATTACTTTCCAAGCAGAGGTATTTTTTGCTCCCCAACAACTTCCATCTTAACAATTGCATTACATTGCAAATAATAATAATTTTAAAACATATAGTAGCCTTAAACTCAAGCTTCGATAGCTCTTCCAACATAGCTAGTGGCGGACATAGGATTTTTAGGAAAGGGGCAAAAAAAGTTCAAAATAAAATTTTAGTGCAAAAAAAATTTTAGGTGTAAAAATATAATTTAAGGGGGGCAAATATAATTTTTAAGTTAAAAACTACACATTTTTAGGATATAACTGTACTTTTTTAAAAAAAAATTAAAAATAGAAAAATAATTCTTTTTTGGGCAAGGGGCACTTTCCCCTTGCCCGTGAATAACTCCACCCTGAAAATAGTCAGTTATCTATATTTTGACAACATATAGATGTTGGGCAATTTTCTTATATTTTTCAGTGTTTTCATTTGTGAATAAAAATAGTGTTTTCATTTGTGAATAAAAAATTTGAAAAAATTGTCTTTAACAAGAGCGTTGAGAGAAAAGTAATAATTGCTCCTACTGAAAAAATAATTGAAACTTTACGTTTGAAATGTTATAAAACTTAAAAAAAATTAAGTTGTACAATTACTAACAACTTGAGCTTTTAGTAAGCGGCAAGTGGTCGATTCTATAATTGCTATCGGAGTTAATATCATGTATTCGATTATCATGAAGTGCTATGTGTACAATTACTGGGATGATAAATATTGGGAAGTAATAACGGTCTCTGATGAGAAAGTGATCGAAACGTGATGCTTGAACTATTTTATAGTTTAAAAGATTGAATAGCATCATTGCTATTATATTTTCCAATTCTCACCATATTCAAAGTCCTACAATATCTTCTATTGTTACTTGTGGAACAGACTGGAAAAGGATTGTCATGTCCAAAAAAATATTGGTCATTATACCCTTAAATATTTTTTTAAAGAGGGGACCATATAATTTTCAATAAAAACATATTTAGTCTTAATCCTTCATTTACTTCGTTCGCGATTTTTCAGAGATTGATACTTTATTTTCCATCATAATGTTGAGTACGACTAATCATTCGAGCGTCATATATACAAAATAACGTGTCCGTATATGAAATAATGGACCATTTATTAAAGCGGTGGGTTTATGCAAGCATCCAGCCAACGGATATAATTTCTTTTCCATAAATCATGAGTGGGAGAGATTTTGATAATTAAGATAAATGACTCCAACCATAAATGAATATTTTCATTCATGAAACAATTATCTACAGATGTCAAATAGAGCGGACAGCACGACATACAACACGATATAAACACAATACATCACGGAGCGGCACGATGCGACCCATTTTGCTACAGTATCGTGACATGCCATGCACGACCCCTAACATTGGTCATGCCGGGCCATAGGTTATCTGCCCGTGGGCCGGCATGACACGACACGACACGATAATATAGAATTTTTTTTAGTATAGCGGTCGATCGGAGTTATGTGCATATCGATCGCTAAATACCATAACAATACTTGCCAAAAAATTGAGCTTAACCGATCGATTGACACTATTGTGCCGATCGATCGATAAAGCCAAAATGTAAAAAAAAAAACCTGGAAATGGCCCATGCCGACCATGCCTATTCTGGAAATGGGTCGGCACGGCACGCAGAATGCCATGCCGGCACGATTAAACGGGTTGTGTCATACGTTTGACACCTCTACAATTACTTATGTATATTTTCAATAATTTAGTGAAGTGACCAGGGCACATTATTGGTTTGGAATTGGTTGATCTTGGTTATATATATATGATAATAACACATGTCATTTTAGTAAGCAATAAGAACATGCGTGATGACACCTCAAACTCCAATTCCCGATAAAAGACATTATCATTTTTCTCACCTCTTGAAGTTACTTCATGATTAAGTTTCCTTAAAGAAAAAGAAGAGAAAGATAGAGTTTTTTCTTGATAACTAAAATGATAGAACATAATATTCTAGAGGAAGAAGACCGAAAGCTTTTCTTTCATTTCTCTTTGTTTTTGGGCTATTTGTTTGCTCATTTATTCACCAACAAACACTGTGATTGATCAATATTATAGTAAAAATTATACTGGACTAGGTCCCCTGATTTTTCCGCTTCTTAAGGTTTCCACGTAATATTTTTTTATCTCATTTAATTTATGGTAATTTTTTGAATAACAATCTTGTTGCTTAATAGAGGGGAAAAAAGATATTTTATGTTTTGTTTTAAAAAAATGTAAATTCCATTTTTTCGCCCTCTGAAGTCCGAACTAATCTCCTTCTCGACCGCTCTGATTTCTGAGTCCATTTTATAGCTAGAATGATAGGTTTTTGGGATAATTGCCAAACTCGTCATGTTAGAATGATAACTTTTTTAGGATAATTGCCAAACTCGCCAGGTAAGTTAGCTTATTTTGAGTTTTAGTCATTTAAGAATTTGGAAGTTACATAAGTTTGTCATATTTTTCCGGATTGATGGCATGGCCGGGCACATCATAATATTTGACACTCTTCAATAATACTCGGCACTACGTCAATAACTTTTGGTGACAGGTCATCAGTTTCCGAGCCACGTTATAATTCTTGCAAAATATGAGTAAAAGGCAAAAAAAATCTAAATAACGACTATTCAATTTTGGTTACTTAGAGGACCACAACCCAAAACATAACAACTTTCATGACAAAATAAATTTTTTGATTATGATAATTCATATATAAATATATATATGTACTTTTTTACACTCCATATTTCTTGCAAGTACTCCATTTATATTAAAAATTTATTCATCAAGTACAAGAAGTTGTTGGACAAAAAAATAGTTACAAAAACATTACATGAACTTAATATATTGGAAAATAAAGGTCGGCTTAATAAACCAATCTGTCAAAAAATAATTGCAAGCTGAAAAATAACTCGAAATCCATGATCAAGTTCTTAAATTCACTTCCTTTATGAGTTTATCACTGCTCGGTTCAAGTCCTTGGAATATGACACAATTCCACAATTTGCCAAATGCTTCACACTATACAATACCACATACCATTCCAGATAATATAATATATTACTTTTTTTACTAAAAGATATGAATGACAACAAGACATTGTTCTAGTTGTTGTCATATATTTTCTAATATAAGAGATTTCGGATTCGAGTCATCCCCATCCCCAAAAATTTTGGGAAAAAAAATAGATATGAATGATCTTAATTATGATTCTTACGGTTATACGTTTATGTGTTACTTTCTCTTACGATTATACGATTATGTGTTACTTCCTCTTTTTTCTTTCAATTTTAATTATATGTTTTTACAATATATATTAATTTAAATTTTATGGTTAATTTTATCATTTAACTATTCAAAAATATTTAGAAAATTTAATTTTAAATCTTATTTTATCATAATAATTTAATAATATTTCAAAATTTCTATATAAATCAAGTTTTGTATAAAAAAACTGTTATTATGTGAGTTTCTTCTCACATTAAAAGGGGGAAAAATCAATTGAATTGTTGAACTTTTAAATTCGATCAAATTGACTAGATAATTTAAAAAGAAAAATTTAAGATGGAATTATACCACTTATTTGATTAAATACATCAAAAATATTACAAGGAGTGGACCAGACCGATAACTCCTAATAACGTGAAAACACGAGTTACACTTCAAGAGGTGCCGTAAAGTGAAACTAATGCAATAGTTGCATTACATGTGCAATACACTGGAACTAAAACCATATACTGATACAATCAAAACAACTAAGTACATTAATTCTCAGCCTTCGATCTGGGGTCGAGTTGGAGGAGATTATAGCGTGGCGTTGAGGGATTGTATGGGCTTTATGGTCGCCAGTATTGGGAAGCAGATGCCTTGTGTGAAAAAGGTGAAGAATTTCGTTGGCCGATGGAGACAGCCCCGAAGGTATGGCCAGCAGACCCGGCATGGCAGAAAGAGTGGCGACGGTTTTTAAAAAATTTTAGGGTTTAGGTTTGGACGAGAGATATTGCTAAGAGAGAAATTTACGTGGGCGTGATACAAGTTAACTAGATAATTGTAGCAATATAACATTTAAAATTGCTATAGGGGAGAAACGTGATTGTTATTCTCTTGAACTATACGAAAATAGTCTTTACCATTCTAAAAAGAGTTGGTTGATTACACATATGTCGCGAGATGCGGTCATTAGGCACCACCCTTAAGAATGACATCAAAAAAAATCTCTCTCGGACATTCAAATCAGTTTTTAGATCATCAGGCACTCGATTTTCAAGCCATTAAAGGGTCATCATTGCCATAGGTTGAGTTAAACCATCCCTTCAAAAGTCTAATAGAATTGAAATTTATATTGGGAGTTTTCGGCGAGGGTTCTTAGCCGAAGTAGTATGTAAAAATTATTGTATTGTCAAAATCTTACACATTCCTGCTCTTGGAAAAAATAGGAGCAGGATGATTTGGCTTTCAAACCTCTATAAAAATTCCTATATCATTTAATTAGCCACTCATTTTACTTTAGACACCTTTTGTTATAATCTAAATCGGTCACCATGTACACACCACACAAAATATTCACTTAGTTATTTAAGTTGTTCTCCATTTTACAATTGTTTTATGCGAACAAAATATTCTTTAAGGGTAATTTAAGGGAAATGACAAAATTCATATTTGCTTTTTTTTTTTCTCTCTTTTACGTAGTCAAAGTTGAGAGACATCACGTCAATATTCCGGCAAAATAGGAGCAAAAGCAGCCAAAAAAAAACTTACAAGACAGACCAAATTTTGATTAGATAGAGGCCATGCCATGTCCGGAACATGTCGGAATTTTTGGCGTGTCTGACACCATATCGCTCTCATGTCCTGTCGTGTCCGTGTTCGCGGAGTATCAACACTGCATGGGATGATTTTTTGGAGTGTCGGTACAACATGGGATATATGGCGAAAACCTAAAAAATATCAATTTAGATGACAATTTTGACAATTTCCCCTGACTTTAATTATACTCTGATTATAGCATATGCATTTCTCCAGTACATTGTAAAATACATGTGGTTCTCTATTACAGTATCAGTTAAGCATGTGATTAAGTATATTCTAAGTTTCAGGCTGAGACGATGAAGTTAGTTCCATCATATCATATTGGAATCATCGGCGGTCAGGTAAAATAAAAATATAATCGTTATTAAACCCTAGCTCCCAGTGTGTTTGATTCAGATGACTACTCATATGTTGTATTTGATTCAGATGAGTACTCATAATTTCAAATCTATGATTTTCAAATTGCTTGAGTTGTCTATATGAACGAAATTAAGTGAATTTCAAATTCAATCTAGATTAAGTTAAATATTTTTAACACTACGATGGATTTCAAATCTATCCATATTTAATGTCATTTGAAATTCATCATCCATATCCTTTCACAAATCAAATCCATTAATCCAGACACTACCATAATGAATTACTATGTATTTGGAAACCATAATCGTCGAGATTTTAGAAGATCGATACAAGTAAATTCTATTTCACACTTTATATAATTTATATTTAAAATACATAGGCTAAAAATTTATTCACTCGGTTAAATTTGGTATTTCAATTAGTTTTGTCCTATGATGCACGGGCACTTCTAGGACCACTCGATGCAGTGTTGGATATTTCTAGGACATCAACACCCTTCGGATGTATGTCGGATACGCCACGTGGCACGTCCTACAATTTTTTTTAAAATATGTGGGGGTTAATCGTAAAATTTAAAAAGTTGTTGACTAATATGAAATTTAGAAATATTTGTTAAACTTTATGTTTATTAAAGTAATAAAAATTTGATGTATTAGTAATATTATATTGATTTAAATGACGTACATGTATTTATACGCTTCTTGAATTTGTTAAAAATATTTTTGATGTTATCTATAATTTGGACGTGCTTGTTAAATTTTATGTTAATTGAAGTAATATCCATTTGGTTTTAGTATGAATGATAGTATGATGATTCTAGTGACATGTATTTATTTAAACATTTTTGAATTTGATAAGAATATTTTTTTTGCTTTACATGGTTTTAAAATTTAAAAAATGTTACTTTTACTATTTTGTAACAAAATACATGTATAATTTATAAAAAAATAATAATGTATCACAGATGTGTCGTTTTTGTCCATTTTACCATCCTAGAGTTTATCCCTTCTAAGTCAATAAGATCATTGCTTCATGCTTAGTTGTTGCAAATATGTGAGCTGTCCTTCCATTTTACGGTGTTATCGGTGTTATCAAAAGAGGACCATTTCTTTTTTTCTTTTTCCTTTTTCATGACGTTACATGCCAGTTACTCCAACCAACACATGCGATAAATCCTTCTCTTATTTTATAATTTTTTTTAATTCGTTTAATATTAATAAATATATAGACGGATATATTCTCATTAATAAGTATGAGATTTCTATTGCTAACTAAACAAACCAATTTTTTTCTCAAAATACTCATAATATATGGTATTAACGAAAATGAACAGTTTCAGGAAAAAATTTGGTGTATTTTAGAAATAAAAAATACTTAGTAATTAGTATAGAAATCGCATATACTTAATAATAAGAATACATCTGTCAAACATATTGGAACAAAAAGTTACCCAAATATCACAACTCTTTTAACATACAAAAATTATATTTTAAAGTAAAATTCATTATATGTCCAATTATCACTAGTATGGTTGGAAATGATATACCCTTCAATTCTCATATGTGCTCGGAGGGATGGATCGGCTATGGCATAATAATCCTGACACATCGGCACTCATATGATGTAGTCTCTTATATCCACATGTCGCTTGGTACATAGTTTTGCACTGTTATTATAAGAAATAAAGTTGTGTATCGACTATCATCATAGCTTTTATTTGTAAGCTTTTGATCCTAAGAAGTATGATACACGTGTAGAAGAATGACACGTACATCTCAGCTAATTTAATTTTTAAAAATTTTGTCGGATGTACATAAAGACACGAAGAAAATGGTTGTGAGAGAGAAGCGATTTCCAGATTGGCCGAAAACTGAAGAGTGGTTGCAAATTATGCACGTATAACATATTATTACATATGGTTTTTTGTTTCCACAATGAACCTCGTGCATATATAAATAGGTGAGAGTTTATCGGACTTTATGTCATTAATCATTTCCCCATTTGTTTTTTAGTTTTTTTTTTTTTTGTCGTAACACATAAGGAAACATTAAAAAATTATAATGGAATTTTTAGGAGTTAGAAAAGGCGCCTGGTCCAAAGAAGAGGATCTTCTCTTGAAGAATTGTGTTGAACATTACGGGGAAGGAAAGTGGCATCTCGTCCCTCTTAGAACTGGTAATTCACACACAATATACTAGTTGTTATTTTTTATGGGGAAAACATAATGGTTTTAGTATTTTGCTCCTCAAATTAGTCAAAAATAAATATTAATGCAATTACAATTTTAGTCTTTTTTTCTCGTCGGAGTGCTGATACGATTTCACATATTACTGACATGACGCCAATTATTGCTAATATGGTGCTGAATATTGATAAAATGTTTGATGTCATGTCAGCACTATACCGGGGAAAAAAAATAAAATTTGTTGCATCAAAACCTATTTTTGACTAATTAGTTAACCAAAAATTTAAATGATGAAAAATATTTGTTCCCTTTTGTTTAATATTTAATTAGTGTTTCAATTGTTAGCTCAAGAGGAACAAAATGAAGTTTTCTTGGTTACTATCTTCTAATCTCTTTTTTTACTCGACCCACGTAGAGAAAGGGTCTTTGGGTTTTCTTTATCACTTACATTTGATGTCACTGAAGACTTCTGTCTCCGGCCATTCGACGCAAGTATAAACCAAAAAATGCTTAAGATCTTTCGATTCCTGTTCGATCCCCGAATGAGTTTAAGCAAAAAATTTCAGGGTTAAACAGATGTAGGAAGAGTTGCAGGCTGCGATGGCTGAACTATCTTAGGCCAAATATTACAAGAGGCGAGTTTACAAAAGATGAGATTGATCTCTTAATAAGGCTTCATAAGCTACTAGGCAACAGGCAAGTTCTGTAATGTTTTCTTGAACCCTAGTTATGAAGTTTTCTTTTCTGATCATTGTCCATGTATCTATAACTTGCTACATCGATTCAAAAATTTGAGATCAGGATTTCCTGTGTATATTAGATATCAAAATTTATATTTCTAAAAATTATGCATTAAATTTTGAAATATATATATACTAAGCTAGTGTCCGTGCTCATCATTTTCTGATAATATAAAATTTATTCATCAAGTACAAGAA